>RCUC01133146.1:0-234122 GCA_003697995.1 Taxidea taxus jeffersonii | reverse complement strand
GGGGGGGTGGAGTTCACGTCTCCTTTACAGAAATAGGTTTTAAGCAGGAGTAACAGTATTTGCATACAGGGAACAGGATGCTTGCCAAAGGGTTAAGGTAGTCCATGGTTATCAGGGTTTGCTTTAAACAACCAACCGATAAGCAGGGAAACAAGGTTGAACTTCATTCATTGGATAACCCAGGGAACACCTCAAATATGCAAGGAGCCAGCCTTGCAGGAAGAGTGAGTGCTAGCAGCTTCCAGTTAATCCTGAGGCCACCCAGAGTGACCCAGAGCTTTGATAGTACAGTGAAGGGAGCAATCACTGTATTAGGGGAAATCTCAGAAGACTTCTTGAAGGAAGTGACAACTGAGGAAGTTGTAGTCAGTCTTAATCTTTTGCTGTTTGTAGATTCCTTTGAAGACCTGAAGAAGGTATAAACCCCCTCCTAAGAACACATGACACACGTTTTTAAACTTCTACAGGGTCTTTGGATGTCCCTGATGCCTATCCCTGCCACAGGTTAAGAAGTTTGGTGCTAGATCTAATCAAAGTCCATCTAAGTCCCTCGGGCTTGGATTCCAGTGGAGGACTAGAGCTCACAGCACAGGCAGAGGCCCCTCTGGGATCCTGTGACTCAGAAGCCAGAGCCAAGCCCGGGGGACAGCATAGATTTGTGGCCTGCTGGCTTAATGCCAACACTAGTCACCCAAAACGGGCCACCCAGCCCAAGCCTTTCTGACTCAGTTGGCCATCCCCGGCTTTGGGGAACGCAAACTTGAATTCCCTTTTCAGTGGCCTTTCAGGGAAGCGGCTGGAAAAGCATTCTGATCATGAGTGATATGATCAATTTGTTCACATTTGAAACATACTCCCGGCTCTTTTTTTTTTTTTTAAAGATTTTATTCACTGGGGCTCCTGGGTGGCTCAGTCTTTAAGCATCTGCCTTCAGCTCAGGTCATGATCCCAGGGTCTAGGGATCGAGCCCCACATCGGGCTCCCTACTCAGCAGGAAGTCTGCTTCTCTCTCTCCCACCCCCCCCCCCGCTTGTGTGCTCTTGCTCTCTCTCTCTGTCAAATAAATAAATAAAATCTTTTAAAAAAGAGAGAGAAAGATCTTATTTATTTGTCAGAGAGAGAGCATGAATGGGGGGCGACAGGCAGAGGGAGAAACAGACTCCTGCTAAGCAGGGATTTCCTGCCCCTCTCCCCGCCCCCACCCCTGCCCAATGTGGAGCTCCATCCCTGGACCCTGGGATCATGACTTAAGCTGAAGGCAAATGCTTAACCGACTGAGCACCCGGGCGTCCTGTCAATCTCTGGCTCTTTGCTCCAAGATGAAGAAGTTTATGCACTCATGGGTCATCTGAGCCGGTTCCTTTGCCCTAGGCCCCTCCGCCAGCACTAAGGCACCCTAATTTCCCCCATCTCATGCTCACTCTCTCTCTCTCTTATTCTCTCTCTCTCAAATAAATAAAATCTTTAAAAAATAATAATAAATTAAAAAAAAAAAGAAACCCCAATTGCTCAACCAGGATTGAGACGGCATCCCAAATTCAGCCTTCACCCCTGAAGGCATGTGATTTGGCCACCCCAGCCCCAGAGCTGACCCATGGGCCGTGTCCCAGCCATGTCACAGCTGCTACGGTGTTTTGAGAGGCGGAGGCCAGCCCACTGGCCGAAGCACTCGTGCCTAAATTCAATCCCATAAACACGTAGGGGGCCTCCCAGCAAACTGCTGTGTGACCTCAGACAAGGGACTGTATGTCTCTGAGCTTCAGTTCCCTCATCTGAAGAGCAAGGCTGTGAAGATTCAGTGAAGTAACACGTGTGAGTAACATGTGTGAACCTCCTGGTCCATCGTTTGCAGGAAATGGGAGCGGGGAGACAGAGGGGAGAGAGGTGGAGAGGGGAGTCAGGGGCAGTGGTCAGGGGGTACAGTGGACACTCCCCAACCATGGCTCTTTACCTTTTGCTTGTTGAACCAGGTGCTCTGCTGGACACGGGGTGGAGCGGGGGCGGGGGAAGGCGGGGGCAAAAGGCAAAGACGGTGCTGGTCGGATGCGGATTCCTGCTGGTTCTGACTCCCCAGGAAGGTGGTCATTCTGCCAGGCCACAGAAACCCTCAGTGACTTCAGCTCGTGACCTTTTTTAGAGACGGTGGGAGGGGATCTCTCTTCCCACAGGGAGGGCTTACAGCCTGGTGTTTTCTCTCCTACTTGAGGCCTCCAACCCTGTTGAGATGGCCAGTAATGGCCGTCCCTTTCCTCATGGGCAGGGGTGGTCCAATGCGGGCCCTTTTGTGGCCGAAGAGTAGAGGCTGGCCAAGGGCTGGACCTCTGCCCTGCTCCCCGCTGCCCACTCCCCTGCAAACCCGCCCGCTTCCCCCCGAGGGTACAGCAGTCATTTTGGTCTCTGCATCCAAGTAGCTCAAATGGCCGGGGGTGGACGGTGGTGAGGCCAAAGTCACAGGTTACCGTGGCAACTCGGCCTGCTTTGCAGCTGCTTGGGGCCACCGGTCTTCTCGGAAAGACCTTAAGACCCCTGGGAGAAGGGGACAGGTCTTCTTACTCACCAGGTGCCCTCAGCAGCCTGGCACAATATCAGACACAAGGTAGGCGCTTAATAAATGTGGGTTCCCTGAGCGAAGGCATGACCCACCTATGCTACTAGCGAGAGCCTGTGTTTACTGGGGACGTGCTGGGCCCAGGGACCGTCCTGAGCGCTGTGGAGGTAATAAAGTCATTCACTCCCCACAGTGAGCTCCAGCCTTGGTGCTGTTCCCATCCTCTCTCTCTCTCTCTGCTGGTCAGGACTCTGGTGGTTTAGTAACTGCGATCACTCAGCTAGTAAGCGACCAAGCAGGACTTAAACCCAGGGTGTCCCAGGGAATCGCTGAGTCTTGGTGTCTCTTCGGTCATCCCTGTATGGAACAGAACGCGTCCTGTGGACTGCGCCTAGCGGACTCTGTGCTGGCGCCTTTCGTAGCGAGACGGATAAATGAGTCAGACCACAGGAGCCACAGCTTTCCTGATGGTGGGTCTGGAGTTGCCCTTCAGACGGGTTTAGACTCTTGTAGCCAAGAGGTCTGTGGGCAGGTCTACCTCCGGGCCTGGCTTCAGGGGCTCGAACAGCGATGTCAGGATTTGGTCTCTCTTTAGCCAAGCCTCCTGTGCGACGGGGCTGCTCACGTCTGCCCCTTGCTGCCTTAAATACCGCCCCCACCACCGGCCCCAGCCCCCAGTCCAGGGGACAGACCTGTATTGTTTGCTCAGCAACTCCAGGAGGGGACTTGAGTCTCCCTGGCTGCGACAGGGTTGAACCTGAAGCAGACACCAGTGATGGGTCAGCCCCAGCCAAGTCACAGTGTTTGAGAGTGGGGAAGTGGGCTACTGTGGGCACAGTGGGAGTGCTGTTACCAGGAGCAAGGGCTTTGGGAGCAGATGTCTGGGACTCTCTGGGGAAGGACCAGTCCAGCTTTTAGTCATCTCAAGCGGAAACTTCCAGGAGATCCAGGCCCACCTGTTAGCCAGTCCTCCCAAGTCTGGTCCTGCAGACATTATCAGGTCATTTACCTGACACTCAGGAGCTAAAAGGACAAAATGGTTCTTTCAGGGTTGAGCTGAAACCTCCTTGCCCTCAGGGAGATTGTAGTTTACAAAGAGGCAAAATGAGCAGCCAGTCAAAGGGGCCTAGCAGGTTGTCAACAGACCTTCTTGGTGACCTTCTCTAGAAGCTTCAAGGCCACCATGATAGGAAAGGAAGCAAGCTCCTTTGCTGGGTCCCTGTTCATGGTGGTGTTTTCCTGGGTGTAAGGAGTCAGTTCTCCCTCCTTTCTGGATACAGGCAGGTAAGCGGAAGGGAGCTCATACTGGGTCCTTCCAGGGTGGGAAGAAGAGTCTCTGGGGTCCTAGAAATATGAACTTCCAGGACCAGGGTCCTCTGAGAGCCCAGCCAGCCAGCTCAGCCTGCTCTGACCCTCCCAGGCAGGTCAGCAAGGGGAGCCGGGGCGGCGTGACCAAAAAGGGCAGTGCGACCTTCCTGCAGGCAGGCGGTCCTGCCAGGCACGCCCACATGATGTCAGGCCTCCCTCGGCTCCCACACCCCGTGTCCTCACCTCTCACTTGGCACAGAGGGGAGGTCCCACCTCACCTCTCCTGGCCACTTCCCTGTAAACACGCAGCAGAGTGGCTCCCCCAGGCCTGCCGGGAGCAGAGAGGGCCCAGGACTCCAAACGCCCCCTGGGCTGGCAGAACCGTGTCCTGTTGGGGGGGCAGTGCTCCTCTCGAGCCTTTGTGTTGGGAGGGGCGTGTGTGCGTGAGTTTGCAGGCACACCCACGTCCGTTTGCTCTGCTAGCTCCCGCGGCCAGGAGAGAATAGTAGTTCAGATTTTAAGCTTGAAAATCAACGCACCAACTGTCTTACATTGGCTCTTCTGCTTACATGGCTGAGGGACCCTGGGCAAGTTTCGAGTCCTGTCTGAGCCTCAGTCTCCTCATCTGCAAAATGAGGACTCGGAGAGATAATGTATACAAAGTCCTGAGCACAGGATCGCTCGGTGCGCTGGTCACGGTGGTATGACTGTTCTTTTTTATTTTATTTTATTTTTTTTAATTTATTCATTAGAGAGAGAGAAAGCACTCACATTGCGGGGGGGCAGGCCTGGGGACAGGAGAGGGGGACGAGCCGACTCCCTGCTGAGCATGGAGCCCAATGCGAGGCTCGATCTCACGATCTCATGATCTCATGACCCTGAGATCAAGACCTGAACCGGACACAACGGACGGAGCCACCCCGGCACCCCTGTGACAGACAGGTTTGTTGTTAGCAATGCTGATGGGTGAGCCGCGGAGGGGCTGCTGTGGCCCTGGGAGCCCTCCGACTGCGGCAGACAGGTGGAGATTCAATCACAGCCCCTCTGGCCCGCGGCCTTGGTCAAGTCCCTCAGCCTCTCTGTCTGGGCTTCTGGTGCGGGCTCTAACCCTGCCGCCCCCTCAGTGGCTCAAAACAGCAAGCGTTCATGCTCTTTCAGCTCTGGAGGTCAGAAGTCCGACCCAGGTCGCACTGGGCTGAAGTCAAGGTGTCCGGGTTGATTCTCCTCTAAGAGACAATCATTATCCTTGCCCTTTCGCCTTCCAGAGTCACCTGTGTCCCTTGGCTCATGGCTCCTTCCTCCATCGTCAAAGCCAGCCTTTCTGTGCTTATATCCTCCCTTTACTCCCCTCTTCTGTCCCCCTCGTCCAGGTTGAAGGCCCCTTGTGATTTTACTGGGCCTGCCTGGATAATCCGGGATGATCTTTCTATTTCAAAGTGGGTTGATTAGCAAATTTCATTCCATCTGCAGCCCTAATCCTCCTTTCCCACAGAAAGTAACACATTCACAAATGCTGGGGATTAGGACCAGGTGTCCTGGGGAAGCTTTCTCACCCACAAAGTGACAGAGCTAATCCCAACCTCTCTCCCGGGGCCATTGGGAGGATTCCCAGAGATGGTCCTACATGCTTGACAGGGGCTCAGAAAATGCTGGTTGGCCCCGCCCAGAACACCTGCTAAATACAAAGATCTGTTCCAAGGGCCCCCCAGAGTCACCAGGGATGGAAGATGTCACAGTTCCCACCACAGAGAGGCTGTGACTGGGGCAGTCCGTTGTGTAAGGTTTGCCCTTGGAGAGCAAAACAGAAACAGGGGACTTTTATCTACTCTGCGCTGGGTGGGTAACTGCTCCTCAGAGGAGAGTACTCTGGGTCAACCCAGAAGGCTTCCCACTGGGGGCAGGTTTGACAGGAGGGAAGGACATATGCAGGGGACTCTCTTACGTCACAGGGATCAGGAGGGCATGACAAGGAAAAAACATAGTTCGGGGTCCCAGCTTCAGTCTAGCTGGGGAAATGTACCAGGGAACCTCAGCGACCATAGGTGTGATGCGTGTTTGCGTGGGCAAACCATGGTGGGAGCCAGCGATGGGCACAGGGGAGGGCTTGCGAAGCCGACTCTGACTTTGCTGTCCATACAATTCTTCCTATACTCGAAGTGACTTAGAGGGACAATCTTGTTTGCTCCTCAGAGCAGCCCTATGAGGTAGAAACTATTCCTGTCCCATTTTTGGCGTGAGAAAATTCAGGCTCAGAGAGGCTAAGTCCTCGCCTCATGTCACACAGCACCCCTGGTCATGGGATTGGAGGCCAGGCGGTCTGGCTTCTGGAGAAGGAAGGCTGGAGGTGGGGGGAGGGCTCAGGGGAGGTGGAGATCACAGAAAGCAAACACCCCCAGGCAAAGGGGAAGAGCTCGCAATGGTGGGTGGTTGGGACTTATGGGGAGAGCACTAGGAGTCACAGAAGGATATTTACATAGTGCAGGACCAGACTGGGTTCCTGGAAGGTGAGGGGAGGCTGGTTTTCCGGCAGAATTCTCCACTTTGTGCAGGGCTGATGCTGAGGGGAAGCCCCTCAGCCCAGCTTCCCGGGCCACGTGAGGCCCATGGAGGTTTGCTCCCAGCATCCTGGGCCAGGCCGATTCCCGTTGCGGTACCGTTGTGGTGTCCGCTGCTTCCCTGAATCCCCCAGCCCTCTAGCCCAGATCCCCCGCCTGATTGCACAGTGCCAGCCAGCCAGAAGGGTCAACTCCACGGCGTTTGACCTTCGTCCCGCAGAGGTTAAACCAATTCCTAATTAATAGCTTGTAGGATTGATAGTTACCTTGGCATAGCTTGCGAGTAATTTAAAGCTTGTCCTCAGGAGGCCGGTCCATAAATAATGCTTAATTAGCTGGAGATTTTCCTGGGACACAGCAGCTGTGTGCTATTGGGCACAGGAGCTCAGGGACCTCTGAATGTCTGGTTCAGAGGGAAGGGGATGCTGAAAGAGATACCCCAATGAAAAAAATCTGCTTTTTCTTTTCCAAAACAACAGCCATATTCTCATCTCCACCAGTAGCTCCCAGAAGCCTTGCCACGATTGGTCTCCCAGCCCCGCCACTCCTGGCCAGGCCATTGACATTTCCAGGACCTCAGTGACCCATCTGTAAGATGGGCCCATAGCTCAGGTCTGCAACCCCTTGAGGACTTGCTTAAATATATGGGTGCAATTAAAGGAAATTAAAGGAATTAAAAGGAGAAAAAAAAACCAGACTCTGGAGATTTTGGAATTGAAAACTGAGGCTGAGGGGTTGGGTGAGGTATGATTTCGCACTGGGTACCCCTGGCTATTGCTATTGGGCACCCTCTCTGGAATGGGCCTGGCCAGCTTCCTGGGTGTGGCCCCTGTGCCGGCATTCAGGGCCCCATACTCAGGAGGGTTCTGAATGTCCTGCTGTTGCTGTCTTGGAAATTTTCAATAATTTTTGAACCAGGGGGCCCCTGCGTTTATATTTTGCGTGGGGCCCCACAGATGACGTGGCCGGTCCTCATGACAGCCATGATTTTATTCATTCATTCATTCATTCATTCATTCACATACTTGCAGGCACCTGATGACCGTGCCAGGTGCTGAGAACCTACATTCTAGAATTTGGAGGGAGCAAAGAACTAACTTGAAATTTCAGACAGTGACAAAATGCTGTCAAGGCCATAAAACAAGGTGATGTGAGGGAGAGAGATGTAAATATTAGCTTCAGTGATGGGGAAGCTGGTGTTAAGCTGTGCCCTGCTGCGTTCCTGGGGTCCTTTTTAAACATCTGCGGTCATTTCTAGCTCCCCCCCAAGCCCCATAAGGACTTGAATTAGTGGGGTCCGAGTAGGGGAGCCAGTGTGGGGGCTCCTTGGGCCCCGGGGGACTGTTTACCCATCTATCCCCACAGCCCCCACCACTCCCAGTAAACCCAGAAGGCAAGTTTGGTAGGTGGGTGAGAAAAGGCCTTGCCTCGGTTGCTCCAGGTGGCTCCAAGTTCCCCTGCAGCCTGATGAGGGTTTCTTGCACTTTTGACCTTTCCACCCCAGCACAGGGAGGCCAGTTTCGATTCTCCCCGCTTCCCCCAGAGGGAGATGGTGAAGCCCAGAGATGCCAAGTGACTCATCCAAAAGTCACACAGCAAATCGACTCCAGAGCGCACTGCTGGCCTGCCAGCCCGTCAGGCTGCCTTCCATTCCCAAGGGCAGTTCGGACACCTGGCGCTTCCAAGGGCAAGTGCTCCAGGGTTGTTCTGGGAGCTCCACAGAATCCGTGGTGGTCCTCTGCTCATAGGGGAGGTGGGGAGTGGCTGGGGGGCAGCCATCGGGACCCCCTGGCATCTGCTGACACCTGGAGGAAGGGCCTCAGCGCCCCAGCACTTCTGCTTCCTTCAAGAGGGATGAGCTTCCCAGAACGCCGTGCACCAAGGCAGGCATTTCCCCCAATCTGTCCCGCAGAAAGCCCAAAGCTGACCCCAGAGGCCCAGCCCTCGGAGCTGGAGGCCCCCTGAGGAGGCAGGGGATGGGGTCCCCAGCAGAGAGGCTGACCCCAGCTGGGTGGAAGCTGCCAGCCCCCGGGGATGCTCCGGAGGAGGGAGGCTGCGCTCCAGCTGGGCCGGTGCCTGCCTGGGGTGGGGGGGCGGCGGAGGGTTCACGCTGCGGCCAGCAGACTGGCTGCGTGTTGCAATGTCTGGTGGCGTTTGCAGCATCCTGTCCGTGTGTGCAGCTGGGGTAACCTCAGGCCGGCGCGGATGAGCGTGTGTGGCGCGCAGGCCTCGCGGCCTGGAGGCTGCTGGCACCGCGCATCTCATTTACAGCTCCGGGTTCAGCCTGGGGCCAGCGGCGCCCCTGACGTCAGGGGTTTGTTTACCGCGGCTTCGGGGAGGGGAGGAAGCGCGGGCGGTCCCTGCGGCTGGAGGGGGACCCCGTCCACCGCCGCCCCTGCCGCGACCCCAAGCCGGCCTCCTCCCCGCCTCCCCCCACCCCGCTTCACACAAGCCCCCACCCCTGTCCCCAGCCCGGCCCTTCTCCCCAGCTCCCGCCCCCACCCCGTCCCCAACCTGGCCCCGCTCCCCATCAGTGCCCATCCGCTCCCCACCGTGGCCCTCCCCCCCCCCTCCTTGCCCTCCCCACCGCCCCATCTGCACTCCCACCCCTATCCCCAACCTGGCCCTCCTCCCCACCTCCCCTTCCCTCTCCCCATCTCCGCCCCCGCACCCCAACCCAGCCCAACCTGGTCCCCCCCCCAAACCCTACCCTCGCGGTGCTCTGGACACCTCCAGACGCCCCTCCCCATCTCCTCACCCTCCTCACCTCCGGGACCACAGCCCCCCCCTTCCATCTACTCCCACTCCTCTCCCCTACCCTTTCCCTTCCTTTTCCATCGGCCAAATCGGATCCGGCCCAATCCCCACCCAGGACTCCAGCCCAGCCCCGTCCCGCCCCCTCCCGGGACCCCCGCGGGCCCCCACCCAGCGCCCGCCCCTGGGCCCACTTTCCGAAAGACTTCCTGGAGCCTCCTGCCAGACCCGTTGAGGTTTGGCCCGGCGGCTCCTCCTGCCACCCCCTCACCCCACCGTGTGAGCGCAGACCTGCCTCCCCGCGCGGCGCGGGCTGCGGGGCCGGCGCTTTGTTATTGGAAACTGGCGTGTTTGCCCGCGGCGCGCTAGGTGGGTCGCCGGCCTGCGTGGCTGGCATCCAGGCACCCTCTTCCAGGGGAGGCTGCCCTTGCCACCTGGAACCGTTGCCTCACTCTCCGCCACCCCTCCCCCGCACCTCGCCTCCGCGGAGTCTTGTGGAAGTGGAAGGAACCCGGGAATGGAAGTCGGGATCTTGCTCTCCCTCCACACCTGGGACTTGCCAAAGCCGACCTTCCCTGGAGAGGGAGGCTCAGGGGCTCGGGGAATGACAACTGTTCTTCCATTTGCTTAGGGCAAACCCTTTGGGGGCCTCTTGGAACCCCTCTTCTGGCAGTCCAGTCCCATCCCCCTCCTCTTTACCCAACTGTCCCAGCGTGGGGGGGACCCCCATTCTTCCCATCTCTTGTCTGCCTGTGGGCCGGCCCCCTCCGCCGCTCTGGGTCCCACCCTCATTCGCACAGCTGGTCCAGCAGTCAGAACTGCTTCTGAAATCCAAGGCAGAGGCTGTCTTCTCTCTGGTCCCAACCCTCAGAAGCACTTCTCACTGGGAATAGAATTCACAGCCCCCCATGCCCTTCCCAGCTACAGTTCCGAAATTCATGTCTCCCACTCAGCTCCTCCCCCAACACCCTGAGCTCCTTCCCACCTCAGGGCCTTTGTTGTTCCCTCTGCCTGGAAGGTTCTTCCCCCAGATGTCTGCATCGTTCCCTCCTTCACTTCCCTCAAGTCTGCCCAAATGGTTACCCCACCAGAGAGGGTTTCCCTGTCCCCCACTTCCTACCCCACGATCATTCCACTCGGCCCCCCTACAAAGCTTCCTGTTCCTCCCATGCACTTTGCCTGCTTTATATATTACATAGTCAGCTTGTTCCTATGTCCACTTTTCCCATCTTCCTCCTACACACGCGAAAGCAAATGCCAGGAGAGCGGGTTGAACTTATGTCCTGCTGTGTTCTAGGGCTTCCAACACTGCCTGGTGCATAGTCACCACTCAATAATCCCCCTTGAATGTGTGAGTGAGTGAGTGAGTGAGTCAGGACAGGGAGCTTGGCTTTGGGGTCTAGGTTGCAGCATCGCTTTGAAACTTCTGGTAGCGTAGCCTGAGTGAGTTACTCAGCCTGTCTGAGCTTCGTCCAACCCATGGCACTTCTGGTCCCACTTCTCAGGCTCGCACTACTGAGGATGTATACGGTGCTAACACCGCTGGCTCTCCCTCCCCCTTTCTCAGCACCTGCAGCTCAAGGTTAGGTGGGGTTCTCTACCGGGAGGTCCAGAGGGGAGAACTGAGGCAAGGGTCATGGGGCTTCAGCTAACACCTCTGGCCCGAGTTTGTGCAACCCCGGGTTTTGCCAAGTGTGGTCTAAGTGTAGACAGAAAGCGGTGCGGCCCTTGGGCCAGGCTTATCCATCAGCCCTGAGTGTCTGCCTGGAGGTGAGACGTTATGCTCTTGTGTAGAGTCAGCCTTCGAGAAAACACTGGAGGGTTTTCCCAGTGGTCCCGGAACCAGAGAGATTCACAAGGACCACACCCTCATGACAGGGGACTCAGCCCCATGGTCCCACGTGGTTTCCAAACAGTTGCAGAAGACACGGTGGCAGGTGGGAAGTAAGGGAGGGGGGAGGTGCCTTCTATCATCAGGGATATAAGACTTCTGTCACGGAGGGACATGGGTGTCACAGGGACTGGGAGAGATCTGGAAAGTAAAAAAGCAAGGACATGCACAAGGCTGTTTACGGCATCTTTATTCGTAACTGCAAAACTTGCCCCCGAGATGCCTTCCGGTAGGTGAAGGGATAAATAAATTAAAACATTCAGAAAGTGGGATATTATTCAGCACTGAGAAGAACTGAGCTATCAAGCCATGAAAGGACATGGAGACACCCTTAAATGTGTATTACTAAGTGGGAGAAGCCAATCTGAAGCAGGCTCTGTATACTGTGATTCCAAGTACATGAAATTCCGGAAAAGGCCGAACTGTGGAGACCTTAAAAGGGTCATTGTTGCCCGGGGTTGGAAGGAAGGAAGGACGAACGGATGGAGGACGGAGGATTTTGAGGGCAGTGAAACTATTCTTTTTCTTCTTTTTTTAAAAGATTTTGTTTATTTATTTGACAGACAGATCACAAGTAGGCAGAGAGGCAGGCAGAGAGAGAGAAGGGGAAGCAGGCTCCCTGCTGAGCAGAGAGCCGGATGCGGGGCTCGATCCTAGGACCTTGGGATCATGACCTGAGCTGAAGGCAGAGGCTTAACCCACTGAGCCACCCAGGCACCCTGAGGACAGTGAAACTATTCTGTAGACTGCAAGGGGGGATAGGATGTCATTAAACATTTGTGTAAACCCCTAGAATGTACACAGCCAGCAGTGAGCCCTCAAGTCAGCTCTGGACTCTGGGTGATGGGGATGTGTCGGCGCGGGCTCATCAGCTGTGGAAGTCGACCACTCTCTTGGGGGACGTTGGTAATGGGGAGGCTGTGCAGGGTTGGGTGCAGGGGGTAAATCTCTGTATCTTCTACTCAGTTTTGCTGTGAACCTAAAAACCCAGCCTCCAGCAGCCCCATATTATCTATGGATCAAACACATCTTCTTGGTCCCAGTGGTCAAGGGCAGTGTGTCATTGGACTCTACCTCAACCCATCCACGCTGCCACCCGCTCCTGGGGGCTCCACTCCACAAGCCTTCAGGTGGCCTGGGCTCCTGCCTTCATTTCTCCAGGACCACACTTCTGTGGCTGCTGCCTGGAAGGAGTCTCCTCTTTTCTCTCTGTGTCTCTCCTCTGTCTCTTATAAGGACACTGTCATTGGATTTTAGGGTCCACTCTAATCCAGGGTGATCTCATCTCAAGATCCTTAACTTAATTAATTACATGTGCAAAGACCCTTTTTCCCAATGCATGGATATCGGGGATCAGAGTTGGATGTGCCTTCTTGGGGGACACAAGTCATGCTGTCACCCACCCTCAGGGCAGCTGTGAGCAACCGTTCTTCTCAAGGGCCTAGAATGGACACAGTGTCTCCCTCCTAGAGCTGTCAGAGGACTAGGTGACAGACTGCAGAACTGCAGCAGGGGTCCTGCATGCCGCTCGTGGTTATCCCCATGGCGCCCAAGGGCCAGTTCTAGAGGGCACCTGGGAGGGAGGAAGTCTGTCCAGCTCCAGGCTATGGTCAGGGACTTGCGGGAAGGGGACAGTGCTGCCTAATCGCATTTGAGGAGCTCCGTAACAGTCCTCTCCAGCAGCAAGCCAGTAGTAGCCAGAAGCTTCTCGGCAGGCCCGAACAGGGAACGAAGGCAGCGCAAGCCTGTCCTGCCTGTCACTTGGGCAGCTCAGCTGTGCAGGAATGGGAAGGGGGAGCCACCTCTAGCCCGAGTCCCTAGCAAAGAGGCCTAGTGCTTCGGCCACCTCTGACTCTGGGGTCAGGCGGCAGTGGTGGGACACAGGTAAGGAACCTAAGGGCAAGACACAGACAGGGATGTGAGGAGTGTGGAAAGATGAGAAAGTCCACAATGTGTCTAGGAGGTTTCCCATCACTGTCTCTGATTTTTCTTTTCACTGTCATTATTTTGAAACATTTTCTTTGGGAGAAGGGCCGGTTGGCTGGGTACATGTGCAGGGGGCACAAGCTGGCACTCCCAATGGGTGGGAGCTAGAGGCAGCCCACTGGGGTTCATTCCTAGAGAAAACGCTTCTGTCCCGGAGAAGAAAGGGCTAAGGATCCAGACCGCTAGCATTCAAACTTTATTTTATTTTCAGCAACAGAATCTTTGTAGAAATGGCTGTTCTAGAAGACTAATCAAAGTGCCCCAATTGGAGCACCCAAGTGGCTCAGCATCTGCCTTCAGCTCAGGTCACGATCCCGGGGTCCTTGATCAAGCCCCATGTCGGGCTCCTTGCTTAGCGGAAAGCCTGCTTCTCCCTCTTGCTCTGACTCTCCTCCCCGCTCATGCTCTCGCTCACTCTCTCTCTCAAATGAATACATTACAAAAATCTTAAAAAAAAGAAAAAAAAAAGGAAGTGCCACTGTTCTTGGGGGACCTGGATGGCGCAACCAGTTAAGCTCCCACCGACTTTTGGTTTCCACTCAGCCCTGATCTCAGGGTCATGGGGGGGAGGGGGAGGTCCAGACTCAGCAGGGAGTCTGCCCTAAGACTCTCTCTCTCCAACCCCCCCCAAAACAAACAAACAAATAAATAAATAAATCTTTTCTTTAAAAATGTGGCCCTGCTCTTCATGGCCAGCGGGGAGGGGCTGGGACCCTGGGACCCTGCCTCCCGAGCCTCCCACCCCTCAACAGCCCTCAAGGTTCCTTCCCGGATTGCTCAGGGTCCCCAGAGCTTGGCATGGAAACCTCTCCCGGGAAATCTTCCTGCAGGGCCCCCTGTAGCCCCTCTGAGAGGTCGGACAGTATTGACCACGGTCTCCACCTTCGTGGGCCAGGGGTGTGGACAAAGGAAGGTCTTCTAAGTCAGGGGGAAGGAGAGAAATGGAGAGGTCTTTAAGATCCCATGCAGTCAGGCTGTGGCTAGGAGCAAGGCAGCCGAGCCCCGGTTGGGGTCTTCCAGGCAACTGTGGCCCCGATGACTACACTTTTACGGGAGGATAGTGGGATCTTCTGCGAGCAAGGGGCGGGGCTATTTCTGTTCTTAGATTAAGAAGAAGAACAGCCAGCATGGACTGTGTCCTTTCTGCATCTTCCAAGCCACCCTTTGAAATTAATGACCTTGATTTATAGAGAGGCTCCGTGGGTTTGCCAAGTTCCTGGGACTCCCATGTGGTAGATCAGAGAATTGAGCCCAGCCGGTCTGGCTCCCAAGCCTGTTCTAGGCCGCTCTACTCAAAAGGTAGGGGATCTCTTTCTGGAAATGGACAGGACTCTGAAAGAGGGGAAAACTCAAACTTTAAGTCACCCTGGAGAGTACACGTTGACGCTCTCGGCCTTACCTGTCCACACGTCTGCGCTCCGCTCATCTACCCCTTCCTGGCCACACTGAACTTTGGTGTTTGCTCCTTCTCATCTGTCCACAAAGGCTGGATTCTTATTGATGTCCTCCCACTGGAGGCGCTCAGAGTGGAGGAGAGCTGTGCACCCTCCAAATGGTGACCCACACCACCCCCCCGCCGCCGCCCTGCCATGGTTATCGGTCTCGAGGGTATTTTCTTCCTTCTCAGGAAGGTGCCAACTCAGCACACTACTTTGCTCCAAGACATGGAGCCCATGAGACATGAGTTGTTCTGCTAGAGATCTTCCCAGGGACTTGGATCTTTCCGGGGCTGCCAATTATAAACAGATGCTCCTCCTGGGACCCACCCAGAGACCACCCAGCTCACGTCACTGCGGGGGTGGGGGGGTTGCTTTCTGTGCTCTGCAGCTGAGCTCTAACAATGAATGCCAAGTCCAGGCACTCATGTGAGCCACTTTGGGCAAAGAAGTCCAGGCTGGGTGGGGTAGAGTCACTCACTATTCTCTGGTCAGCAGAATTTTCTAGAGACCTCCCCGGGCCAACACCATATGACCGTGGCAGCCGGCTTGTACTCTGTGGCTGGCTCATGCCGGATACTAAGGTTACAAGATGGACAGAATGGACAGGAACAACCAGAGAAGCTTCAGAACGGAGGGGGCATTGGGGCAGGGTTCTGAAGGATGAACAGGAGTCCACAGTAGCCTTGGCATTCAAAGCAGAGAAAAGCAGCCTGTGGTGGGCACTAGGGAGGGAAACAGGGAACTGCGAATGAGTGAGATTTATTCCCTGCCCTCCAAGAGACGGGATCTAACATGGAGATGGTGAGCACAGCGCACTTGGGGCCAAGGGCAGCGTGTCATGCGCGACCATAAACCCTGACTGTGGAGCCTCTGGGAGCTTCCTCGCTCGTTCACACAATGATGGGGAGAGAGATCCAAATAGACAGCCACCTCGTGATGGAGGGGAGCTCCCGAGAGCAGTGCCGGGGGCCTGGGGAAGCAAGCAGCGCTGGGACCATGGTGCTGAGTCACCTGTGTGTGAAGGACCTGTGTGGGGGAGGATCTGTGCAGAAGCCTTTCTTCTGCCATCCTTCTCTAAGACCATAAATAATGGCAGCCGTCCTTTAGAGACGGTTTTCTCAGGACACCCAGGCATAAAGACGCAAACCACAGTCAGCCACGATCCCACCCGAGAGAACCCACACTCACTCTTACGTGGCCTGGCAACTTCCGTGAGACCATTCGGCTTTTAGGGGCACCTGCGGGGCTCAGTCGGTTACGCATCTGACTCTTGATTTCAGCTCAGGTCATGATCTCAGGGGGTGCGATTGAGCGCCACATCCGTCTTCCTGCTCCGCGGGGCTGGCGGGGGGAGGGCAGGGAGTCTGCTTGCTTGTCCCTCTCTCTCTGCGCACCCCCACTCTCTCTTGCAAATAAATAAATAAATAAAATCTTTAAAAAAAAAAAACCTGCTATGTTTTTAGAGTTGAGGTCATCCTTTACGGACAAGGCTGCCGTCTTTTTCCCCCCGGCGTTCGATCCCTCAGCCTTTTCCTGTGCCACGAATGCTCGTCCTTTAACCGCTGCAGGTGAGGGTCCATCAAGAGGCTGTGCTGATGTTCTTGGCTCTTTGTCTCCCTGGGAAATGACCGTAGAGGGCATGTAGTGAACACTGAGGTGCCCGTTTCTGGGTGCTTAATCCCCAGGAGACCCCACGAAGAGAGGCACCGGCTTTTCTCCTACTGGGAGAGAGTGAATGCCGGTGAGAAAACTCCGTTCAAATCCCAGCTCTGTCACTCAGTTGCTGTGTGACTGCAGACAAGTTGCTTAGCCTCTCTGGGCCGCAGTTTTGTCCTCTGTACAAGGGGCATAATATAGCGACCTCATCCCATCCCCAAATTTAAGTGAAGTTCCCCCACTTACTCTTTATCCCACTCGCCATAATTTGCATCCGATGGTTTTCTTGCCTGGTCACTGTCTTCCCTCACTGGAACCCTGGCTCCCTGAGGCAGGCGGTGTGGGCCCACCGCCCCTGGGAGGCTGGAGGTCTTGCTCCCCTTACCCTCCACACAGGCCAGCCACACAGCCCAAAGGACGCGAGCAACCATTCCCCCCAGAGGGGCAGGGAGGTCTCAAATGTGAAGCCGCCCTGAGCCCTTACTTTACAAATCTGCCCCGTCCTGGGGCTGCTCGCCCCATGCTCCTCCCACACCTCCGCCACCTGCCTGCCTGGCCTCTCCCTCGTTCTGGTGCTGGGTGGGACTCCTGTCCTGCCCGGGTCACCCCCATGTGACTCCGGGCATGGACCACACAGGCGGGCCTGCCGGGTTGCCTGCTCGGTGCCTCTGGGTCCTCAGAGGGGTCTGGGCAGGGGACTGGAGAAGGAGAGACCAGGAAGGGACAGTGACAGGAGCAGCTCCAGCTGTCCCTCCCCTCAGCTCTCTCCCGAACCTCCCATCCCCAGACGGCCAGCCCCGCGCCACCCAGCGAGGCTCGCATGCATGGGCCTGAGCCTCATTCTCCTCTGAGACTGACTCCTCGCCCCCTTCAAGCCTCTGACTTGACTCTTGACCTCACAGCTCAGCCCCAGGACGGTTTTGAGGCTCTGGGGAAATCCGGATCTCACTGAATCTTGGTCCAAGCAGACTCTGTGTTGGAGGTTCTGGGACCCTAAATGGCTCAGTCAAGGAGGACAGGAGGGTCTTAGCCTTAAACCTCCTCCCAGCCCATCCCGCCTGTGGCCCCGAACATTCTTTGACTCAGCAAACAGCACATGAGCTCCTGGGCACCGGAATATGAGAATGAACAAGCCAGACCTGAGGCCCATAGGGGGCCCGTGGGCTTGCGGTGAGGCAAGCAGAGGGCAAGCCTGTGCTAGTGCCCGGGGAGAGGCGGGGGGTCAGAGCACAGAGCCCAAGGAAGCCAGCCCCCCATGGCATCCTCACACACCCCAAAAAGGAAATGGTCAAACCTGAGGGTCCTGCCTGGGTGTATGCCCTGCCCATGGAAGACGAGGGGACCCAGCTTTCATTTTACCTCCCACCCCTTACTCCAGCCCCTTTCGCTCTGCAGGGGGCACTTCGAGCCACGTAGACAGTCCTGGACTGCTTGGTTTCCTGGCTGCTGGTTTTCTGGGCAGACCAGGGGTAGGGGGATTTAGACCCTACTCTCCTTGCCCGATCTGAGAACTGGGGGGTCAGGAAGAGTTAGTTAATCCGGCCAGGAGCCCCTGGGCCATTGGTGGCCCTTCTGCTGGAACCCCATGCACACCTGCTTGTGACAAGAAGCAACCTAAGGTCCCCAGAATGAAGGGCACCCTTTCCGTGCCACTGCTCCAGAACCTCGGAGGCGATCACTTGTGCTCCTAGGACCCCTGCACTTGCCAACACCCACCCCCAGCTTTAAGCTTCCCTTCTGTCTCCACTTGCCCAGAAACTCTCAGAGTCGCCAGAGGCATTGCCTTCTGCCAGACCCTCGGGAACTGTGCACGCTCCGTGGTCCTACTCCCCATAGGAGCTGGAGGTGGGATACTGCCGGGCAGGCACCAGGGCAGGAGAGAGGAGGCCAAGGATCACCTCTGGCTGACATATTCAGAAATTCAGTGGAAGGGTGGTTGGATGATGGGAGAGAGTGAGTAGAAGGGAGAAAGGAGAGGAAGATGGACGGATGGGAGGAAGGAAGGGAGGAAAGATGGATGGTTGGATGAACGGATAGATGGATGGTCAGACAGACAGGTGGGGTAACAGGGAGGATGGAAGGAAACTGGGTGACAATGACCTCAAGGCAAGGATGGATTTTATGGCATGGAGGGTGCTTACACCCAGCTGCCTTCCTAAAACAGATGTTTGTTTTCTTCTTCCCGAAGTGACTCTCCCTGCCTCTCCTGCAGGAGCACGTTCTTCGTCTGTTTTTAGTTCAACAGACAAGAAAGTATCCCTTGGAGCCTAATTGCAGGCGGTTTGCCCCTAATGGGCTTGTGTGGTCACGGAGAGCCACCGACGGAATCCTTCCTTCTAAAACCCTTCCTGTATTTTAAGACTTCAGTTACAAGAAGTGAAGTGCTTCGGCTAGGTGGAGTCTTCAAACTGGGCTCTCCCAGCGATGTTTCCGGAGTTGGAAAAAAAAAAAAAAACTTTTATTCTCTTTTTTAAAATATAAAAATATTTAAAATATAAAAATATTTAAAAACACTAATAAAGGGGCGTCTGGGTGGCTCAGTTGGTTGAGCAACTGCCTTCGGCTCGGGTCATGATCCCGGAGTCCTGGGATCGAGTCCCACATCGGGCTCCCAGTTCCATGGGGAGTCTGCTTCTCCCTCTGACCTCCCCTCTCATGCTGTCTCACTCTGTCTCTCCCTCTCAAATAAATAAATAAAATCTTAAAAAAAAACACTAATAAAAAAAGCAAATCCACTGGTGAAACCCCCCCCAGCTCTCTTGTGTATCTCATCATCTACACCCTTTGGGGGCCGTTTCCGCTGAAGTAAAAGTTCTGAGATTTTAAGGTGGATAAACTGTTCCCACCTTCAACTACTTGTCTGTGTGACTTTTGTCCCTCCTGTGTCACAAAGCAGACTGGAGAAATCCACTGGATTCTGGGCTGGTGTATGGGGGTCCCCTCTGTAACTCCCACTCGAAAATGCTTGCCCGCCCAACGCAGCTTCTCTCTTCTCATTAGTTGTTTCTAGAGGAAGAAAATATGCAGCTGGAAGTGTGATTTCTTCCTTTCCCTCGTTTCACACACTGGGTTCCATGCTTTTATTTTTTTTATTTTTATTTATTTATTTATTTATTTTTAAAGATTTTATCCACCCATTTGACAGAGCTCACAGGTAGGCAGAAAGGCAGGCAGAGAGAGAGGAGGAAGCAGGCTCCCCGCCGAGCAGAGAACCCAATTCAGGGATCCATCCCAGGACCCTGAGATCATGACCTGAGCCAAAGGCAGAGACTTAACCCACTGAGCCACCCAGGCGCCCCCTTTTTATTTTTAAAAAGGAGGAATTTTTTTTTTTATTTTTCAAGGAGGAATTTTTTTTTTTCAAAGAGGAATTTTTTTTTTTAATTTTACTTATTTGAGAAAGAGAGCAACGAGTATAAGTGGGGGGAGGGACAGAGGGAGAGAGAGAAGCAGGCTCCCCACTGAGCAGGGAGCCTGAAGACATGGGGCTCTATCCCAGGACCCTGGGATCATGACCTGAGCTGAAGGCAGAGGCTTAACTGACAGCCACCCAGGCGCCCCTTGAGGAGGAATTTTGTTGGTAATTTTAGGAAGGAAGAGGAAACAAAAATAGAAACCCATTAGACTAATCCTGAAGAAAACCTCATCTCTGCCTTTTTTTTTCTCTTTGAGATTGTATTTATTTATTTCAGACAGAGAGAGAGAGGAGGGGCAGAGGGGGAGAGAGAGGGACAAGCAGACCCCATGCTGGCTGCAAGCTGGCATGGGGCTCCATCTCTCAGCCCCAAGATCATGGCCTGAGCCAAAATCAAGAGTTGGATGCTTAACCAACTGAGCCTCCCAGGTACCCTTCTTCCTTTTTCTGATGCCAGCCGGCCCCATTCTGTCCCTCTGCACTGAGGATTCGTAGTTCCCCATCTTTTACCAACAGGGGCCTCTCTGGCCCCACGATGTATCATGTCATGGGGAGGTAGGTGGGTTGTTCTTGCTTAGGTCAGGGTTGAGAACTAGTCGGCCTTTTCTTCTGCGCCTTTTATGGCCAGCCGTTCACAAATTTGCCCCACCCCGTTAGGAATCCATTCGTCAGCCCTGCCAGGGTCTTCTGGTACAGCGGTTCCCACGTTCATTACCGGGGTGGGGTGGGGGAGGGGAGCGGCCCCATCTCCTGCTCAGCGGGAACCTGCCGCCTCTCTTGGAGCCCTCCTTCCCAGAGGGACCGCAGCTAGGTGGGGTCTTCGCCTCCGTGGGCCTCGCGGCCAGGACCTTCCAGTCCATTCTGGCAGCTTGTGCTCATGAACCTGGCTCTGGCTCTAATGGGAGAGAAGACCAGCTTGTTCTTGGGAGCATTCCGGAACACCGTGGAGAAGGAGTTCTGCTGTGGCTTCTGGGATGGAGCTGGCAGGGGGTGCCCTGTGCAAAGCAGCGTCTCAGAGGGACTTGTAAATAACGCTCAATCCGCCGGTCAGAAGTGGGCTCAGAAAGAACTCGTTCGTTTCAGAATAAGCTCTATCCCTTTGGGAAAGCCAATTGTCGATGCGCTTTGCGAACCCTCTTTGGATGCAATCCGGGAGCCCGGTTACTTCACTTGCCAGTTCCTCGGGCAGATTGCTGAACTTCTGATGCCAACAACTGAATCACAATGGCTTACTCAATGACCACTTACTCAGGGCTGTCACCCTCTCCTTCCAGATCGTTCTCTGGGGCCGGACTGAGAAATGCCTGAAGGAGACGACAGAGGAGATCCGGCAGATGGGCACCGAGTGCCACTATTTCATCTGTGACGTGGGCAACCGGGAGGAGGTGTACCAGACGGCCAAAGCTGTCCGGGAGAAGGTAAGTAGCCTGGAGGGGTCCGTCCTCAGTTCAGCTGGACCCAGGAGAATGCCGGCCAGAGAGATCCATCTGGCCTGGGAGAGAGTGTTGCTAACGGCAGACTGGCTGTTTCTGGGGCATCCTTAGGGACTCTCCCGGGAAACTGGCCCATGCTGTGTGTGCACGTGCGTGTTGCTCAGGGCGGGGTTAGGGGTGTGGGTTGATTGCATAACACCTGTTGTCCCCTTTGGAAGTTCAGACCTTGTGAGTTTCTGTCCCAGAGTGTGGGGGCAAACATCCCATTGTCCTCTGGGGAAATCCTTGTCCTGACCCCAGCAATCCGTTCGCACTGAATGTCTCAGGGAGCTCCCAGGGGGCAAAATCCACCCCGTTTGGCATCCAGCACGCGACCAACCGCTTCCGTGTAACCGTGACCTCACTTGTCATAAACTGCTCTGCTATAAAGTCTTTCGGACCCTCAGATCGACCCGGGGATGGCTGGCAGCCCCGTCTCAGGAATCCAGGTTGATGCCTGGAGAGACAATGTGGCTGTCGGGTGGGGCAGGGGCGGGGGGGGGGGGCCGGTCCCTGTGGAGGGGCTGGTCCCTCTGCCCTAAAGGCCCCACGGCTCCCCCTGCCTGCAGGTGGGCGACATCACCATCCTGGTGAACAACGCTGCCGTGGTCCACGGGAAGAGCCTCATGGACAGTGACGATGACGCCCTTCTCAAGTCCCAGCACATCAACACCCTGGGCCAATTCTGGGTAAGGGCCATCCCGGGCCACAGCCAGCCCCTGGTGTGACAGTGACCCATCCCTTCCCTCCAGCTGCTGTTTGGGCGTGGGGAGAGGCTCACTGGGGCTGGGGCTTGTGGACGGCGGAGAAAGTGGAGGTCAAGGCCCTGCAGCGGGCCGGCCCCGGCCTCCTCCCCTCCCGTCCTAGGGGAGCTCATCAACCGGGGAGCGCGGGTGCCTGTGCTGGCCTGGTGTAGAGGGGTTGCTGGAGGCAGCGGCCACACACTGACCTCCCGCCCGCCCTCAGACCACCAAGGCCTTCTTGCCGCGGATGCTGGAGCTGCACAACGGCCACATCGTGTGTCTCAACTCCGTGCTGGCGCTCTCGGCCATCCCCGGCGCCATTGACTACTGCACATCCAAAGCCTCGGCCTTCGCCTTCATGGAGAGCCTGACCCTGGGGCTGCTGGACTGTCCAGGGGTCAGTGCCACCACCGTGCTGCCCTTCCACACCAGCACCGAGATGTTCCAGGGCATGAGGGTGAGGTCAGTGAGCGGGGGACTCGCCTCCCCCCCAGCACCCCGGGCAAGGCCCCCAACAGAGAGAACGGACGGTCCGTCCAGGAACAGCGAGGATGAATCCCTAAAGTCTTATGTGGAACGAAAGACGCCAGAGGCAGGAGAGGGCATGCTGTGTGATCGCTCCATAGGAAGCTCTAGAGGCAGGCCACGGGGATGGAAACCAGAGCAGTGGCCTGTCCCCCGAGGGCTGGGCACATAGCTTGGGGGGAGGCCCAAGGGAATTTTCTAGGCTTTTAAAAATGGTCTCTTCCTGATCTGAGCAGTGGTTATGTAGATGAAAACGAGTCAGGCTATACACTAAAGATGTATGCCTTTTTGTTATATGCAAATTACAGCTCAATTTAAAGGAATACCAAAGCCAATCCAAGGGACTGGGAACCCTGGCTTTAGAGCTCTTGCTTCCCTGCCAGCTCACCTCTACCTGTAGTGTCCCCTGCCACCCTGGGTCCAGTTAGTGCCCACTGCAGCCTCCACTGCTCATCTATAAAACGGGATGATGAGAGGGGCATCTGGATGGCTCATTTGGTTAAGCGTCCCACTCCAGACTGGGGCCCCGGTCATGATCTCAGGGTCGTGAGATCGAGCCCCATATCGGGCTCCACGCATTCTCCCTCTCACTTTGCCCCTTCCTCCCCACCCAGCTTTCTCACTCGCTCTCCAAAAAGGAAGGAAGGAGAGAAAGAAAGAAAGAGAGAGAGGAAGGAAGGAAGAAAGGAAGGAAGGAAAGAAAGAGAAAGAAAGGAAGGAAGGGAGGGAGGGAGGGAGGCAGGAAGGGAGGGACGGTGATGATGTCCACACCTAGGTTCTGCGATAAGGATAAAATGGGACATGCCACACAACACTGCGCACGTATATAGTAAGAGCCCAATAACTGGTGCTACAATGATGTAGGTTTGTGAAGCCGCATAAGGTCATGGAGAAATGAAAATGCGGAATTACTCAATAGCTACTTCCCCGTTACAAACTTCCCTTCCAAATTTGGCGCAGCAGCTTCTTCCCCAAACGAGGATGACGTGGAGGGTCTTCGTGGGAATCAACTGAGTCAGCCGGCGGAGGGCCTTTTGCAGAGCACAAGCCATGTGGGGTCCCTCCGTCTCCCCGAGCTGTTAGTATTGAGTCATTTGGCGACACCCCCGGGTCTCTGGATCTGCAAAAGCTTGAGCCAGTTTTGCCAACTCCCTGAGCCGTGCTTGGCTGGTCTGAAAGAGTGGACATCATACTCCCCTCAGGGGCTCATGAGAAGGGGTCGAAGTGACACGCGGAAGGTTCTGGTGCAAAGCCTGGCCCACAGATCCCCAGTAATGAACTGCTGCTGTCCTGTCCTCGCCGTCAGTGAGCATCTCTGAGAACCCGTATGTGATTACTCTGCCTCGCCGGTCACCCCTTCCTTGCGCCACCAAAGTTTCCACCTGCAGGACATGCAGAGCATCGTAGATTCTGTATGTAGAGGAGGTTCGATAAATGACAGTTAATGTCCCATGCTGGCCCCCCGTCCCCTATCACATCTTAGTTTGGCTTCTTTTCATCTGGGTATACAGGAGGTGCTCTGTAAATGCATATTGGATGGACGAGCAACAGGGGCAATCCGGGGTTTCAGCTGGGCTCCAGGACACAGAAGTAGGTGGGATATCAGCAGGCCTATGGCAGGGTGTCTGTCTCACCTTCCGGCCATCTCCTCTCCAGCACGTTAAGGAAATGCAAGGTTCCCCCCGCCATGTTTCTGCAGCAGTTCCGAGTGTGGGCCCGCCCAGCCTCGGGCCAAACCCCAGCTCCGCGGGACCTGGACAAGTCACTTTAGCTTTTCTATGCCTTGGTTTCATCTCTAAGAAGGGATGGGTAATGTAGCCCCAGCTTCACGGGTTAGATGAGCCCCGAGATGGGACTCCACTAGCCTGCCCGATAAGTGGTAAGCTCCAGGTGAAGGGTAGGCACCTGCGGGTGTGTGGCTGAGCCCCGAGACCCTGGGGGAAGAGTCAGAAAAGGATGATTGGTGTTTAACCAACTCCCACTTCTCAAAGGAGAAAAAAAAAAGAAGAAAATCACTGGCTTCCTCCCCAACCATGAAAAAACTGATGGGCTTTCTGGCAAAGCCTTGTGGACCCATCTCACCCACTGGGGGGAAAGGAGAATGACCCTCCAGGGGCGGTGCTGGCATCCTCTGTCAGCTTCTCCTGCAGGGGTCTTACTAGGAAGGGCCCCCTGAACCCACGGAGCTTGGCCCATGCACCCCGTCTTCCCTTCCTCCCAGTAGCGAGCAGGACCGGCCCAGGTCAGGGCTGGAAAACCAGACTGTGCACGCTGTAGGGATGCGGCCTCAGCACAGTCCTCTCCGCAGGCCCCCGGGGGCTGCCCTTCTAGATGGCAGCAGGGCCGGGAGCATCTTGGCTGCACCTTGGGATAGCAAAGGAAGCCCCTGGTGGGGAATGGGTGTAGGGGACGCCCATGGGTTCTCTGAGACCAACCCAGCCCATGCTTGTGTCCCAAGAGTTGCCTTTGCTCAAGGTAACGTCAGCTCTGAGTGACTTACCTAAGCCCTAAGTGCTTCTGGGGCCCGAACAGCACTCAAGCCCTTACGGTGGGGTCACGGTCAGCCCTGGGCCTACAGGCCCACAGGGGTGAGGACAGACTTTTGGCCTGGGGCCCCTGCTGGCCTGGCTTGAGTCCTTAGGGCTTCCCCTAATCTCCCCAAAGCCTCAGCTGCCTTCTCTTAAATTGGAGCAAATGGCTCCTGTTTCGTTTTGCACGGTTCTGGCAGGTAGGGATGTCATCACCATGTGGGGCTCAGGTCACAGGCCTCCGAACAGGCATGAGAAAGCTCCCCAGCCTTTGCACATTCCAACCCCTTGGAAAGCGCTCTGTCCACGTTTGGAAGGCCAAGTCAGTGACTCAGTGAATCAGCGAGGGATGCAGCGGGCTGGGCAGAGAGGGGCGTTCCCGCAGACCCCTGCCTCTGACAGGATGAGCAGGACACACCTGGGGAACAGCACATTGTTCCGTGTCCATCCGTTCAGCGAGCACTGATTGAGCACCACTGTGGACCAGACTCTGCACAGAGGGGATAACACGGAGAGCAAGACCGACCAGACCTCTGCCCTTGTGGAACTCACAGTCTGAGGGGGGACACAGGCCATGAACAAAGAAACAAACAGACAGGCAAGGCTCTTCCCGAGGTGGCCAGTGCAGTCCAGGGAATTTGCAGAGGAAGGAGAGCAGAGGCCACCCCGAGTGGATGGGCGGAGAACCCTCTCGGATGGGACTGCTGGTAGAGAGCTTAAGTGGCAAGAACAGAAAGGTTGGCCAAGATTGCTGGAGCAGAGTGACAAGGAAGAGGGGTCAGGCGGTGGGTGAGCGGGGCCCACATGGAGCAGGGCTGTAGAGGGCCCTGGGAGCCCTTGGGAAGGGCTGACCAGGCAGACACAGGATTGGAGCGACATTTTATTTTATTTTTAAGATTTTATGTATTTATTTATTTGACAGAGAGAGAGAGTGCGCACACAAGCAGGGGGAGCAGCAGAGGGAGAGGGAGAAGCAGGCTCACTGTTGAGCAGAGAGCCCGATCCCGGGCTCGATCCCAGAACCCCGGGATCATGACCTGAGCTGAGGGCAGCCACTTAACGGGCATCCCTGGAGTGACACTTTAAAGGATCCCTGGGAAGCATTTTGGAGAATGGGTCCCAGGGGATGGGCTACAAGATCTCCATTCTCAAGGGCAGGCTCACTGGGGAGAAGAGGAAGCCGGGGCTCCCAGCGCTACTGGGAACAGCAGGTGGGGGTGGGCAGAGTCTTCCAAAGGGGACTCAGGTCTCCCCAACGGCAGACGCCAGAGGGATGGGCCAGATTTGTTAGCCACGGAGGAGGTCAGCAGAAGCATGGGCTTTTCTAGCAGAATCCCCTATGGCTTCTTCCTGCATCAGGTTCCCCAACCTCTTCCCGCCGCTGAAGCCTGAGACTGTGGCCCGGAGGACGGTGGAAGCCGTACAGCTGAATCAGGCCCTCCTCCTCCTTCCGTGGACCATGCATGCCCTCATCATCTTAAAAAGGTAAGCCCTGGTGGGGTGGGCACGGACATTCAGGGACAGGCTCCTGCTGGCCATTCCCCTTCTGCGGGGGAACCCTGACGGGGAGGAGATCGCAGGCAGGAGAAAGGACGCGTGCGATCCTTTAGTCATGTCTGCCGTGGGCGCGAAAGTGAGCACAGGCAGCCTGTGTGCCGGGGATTTCCTACACTTAGGATGGAGCCGCTGTTTTAAACTTGTGGGTCTTGGGATTCCTTTACAATCTCAAAATTAGGAGAAACCAAAGCTCCCCCTCCCGTTTTTTTAATGTGAGTTGTCTCTATTCTTAGTTACCATATGAGCCATTAAAACGGAACAAGTTTTACAAGATTTATGTATTTGTTTATATTTAAAATATTTGCTCGTGTATAAACAGCAGTAATAAATCCATGTCCATCCCTTGTTCACATAAATGTATTTTTATAAAAAGGGTATTTTCCACCAAAGAGAAAAAGTAGTAGGAAGAATGGCATTGTTTTGCATTTTTGCAAAGTCCTTTATTACCTGACTTAATTGGAGACAACTGGATGCCTAGATCTGTTTCTGATTTTAATTGGTTATGATGTCACATGTCACGTCGCCTCCAGAAAACTCAGCCGCATGTGGGAGAGAGGCGTGCAGAGGCAAAACCGTCTTAGCATTATGACAAAAACAGTTTGACCTCTGAAGAGGTTTCAGGTGTCCCCCAAGGGTTCCTGGGCCACCCTTTGAGAACCACTGTTCTGGAGACTAGTACTTGGCCCCAATGTTCAGGAAGTTCAATCTAATGGGGGAAACCAGGGATCTCAATGTTTGGGATTCCCAGAAGCGCTCCAGGGCTGCTCAGATGGGATGTACCAGGAGGTCGGCTTTAAAGAGGAGATCATCCTTCTTCAGAATCGGCCCAGCATCACATTTCCTAGAACTCTTTAGACTCTGAGCAGCACACCCTGCCCCTCCCAGCCCTGCCCTGAAGGGGCCATTCCAGGTACCCAGCTAAACCTGGTGCTTCAGGGAGAGCGTGGACGCTGGAACCCTGTGGCTGTGGACTTCTAGCTCCTCCGGGCCTCGTCTCCTGCCCCCTGCCCCCAGCTGACTGGACCCCTCTGACCTGAGAGGCCTTTTCAGGCAATGAAGGACCCAAGTGCCTTCATCAGACATCAAGGCCCAGGAAACAGGCTCCCGTCTGGCTGTGAGTCTACAGCTGAGAAGTCGCTCTAACTGCAGGCACGGGGACCTCCTCACAGAGGGGACACATCAGTCAGTCCAAACTCAAAGCTCTTTTAGAGACACCGAGTAGGGGCAGGGGGCACCTGGGGGCATTTGGGCGATATCTTTGTGTCCCTTAGTCGTCGTGAATATTGCTCTGAGATGCTCCTTGCTGCCTCTGTGACCCCTAGGAGAGTCGAGACTGCCTCCCTCCACTGCAGGGGGCTTCTCAGAAGCCTTTCTGAACATCCTAGAAAAAAGCTGGTTTGTCTAGAACATGTCAGCGTTTCTCCCCAAAACCCCCTAGCCTAAATTCCCTCTTCTATCCCCCACTACTTTTCCACAGGAAGCAGAGGCCATCCCCTTCCTCATCCCCTGTACAACACCCCCTTTTCACCGTCCCCGAGAAAAGTCTTTACAAGCTCAACTCTAGCGCCACGTGCGCCCCAGGGAACCTTCTAGATTGCTCTGGGTGGAAGTGAGCCCTTCCCATCCTGCACTGAGAGCAGGCCAGGGCCCTTCGATTTGATTTAACAAATGGACTGAGGGGCTCTCTATGCCGAGCCCTGCCTGTGGGGCTTGGATCAGAGATGAGGTCTCTCCCTCCGAGGCGGGCATGGGCCTGACAAGCCAATAGCAAGGACATGCCGGGGCCACTGGGGAAGCACAGGGGCTGTGGGAACCCAAGGAGAGGCCTGGGGGGGAGTCTGGGAAGTTTCCCTGGAGAGAGCAGCAGGGCCTAACCCCTCCATCCCACACAGCAAATATTTGTTGAATAAGTGGAACGTGAAGTTAATTGATCAGATAACTAATCGATCAGATAACAACTGGCCCCAAAATGCTAAGAATGTGGTTTGAAAATTTGTTTCTACTGCCCACATTTACTTTGGAAACACTGTATCCACTCACTTGAAAGCCCTTCCTCCATGGGGGTGGGGGGCAAGGGCGGGTATCAAAGCCACTGCTCTACTGTGTGATTCTCTGTGGCCATTGGTGACCTGGCCACTGGTGTCCCCATTAACCATCTTCCTTCTCCCCCCTCCCCCCGGCCCCAGCATACTCCCACAGGCTGCACTGGAGGAGATCTACAAATTCTCAGGAACCTATACCTGCATGAACACTTTCAAAGGGCGGACATAAAGACCAGGCGCAGAGACACGCTTGCAAGCCACAGAACCTGAGGGGCCATGGTACTGGGCACACACCCACATGCCTGTCCCTTGGCACACTTCTTCTGCTGGGTGAGCAGGACTGCTCCTGGCCCCGGGAAGAATCCCGGTGCCCTCCCCCTGGCCAGCCCCAGGACCTTTGCACAGGACTGATGGGCGTAACTCTGACCCCCATGGGGAGGCGAGAAACCAGCCAGTAGCCACCTTGACACTTTCATACATTTCTAATTCTGTAGAGTTTATTGTTAAATTGCTTCTAACCAGCCTTAGCAGTGTGCATAGACTGTTTCCAGGAGGGTCTGTACCCAGATGCTCTCTTTTTTTCCAAAATCCACCCATCCTCAGCTTGTGCAAACTGGTTGAATGGCAGGAACGAAAAATAAAGAGATGGTTTTTGCGAGCTCCTTTATTGAAATCCCTGACCCCGTATCCTTGGCAGTGGGGAGGAGACTGATCCCCACCATGAAAGCCCATCCTTTAAGAAAAACCGTCGGTCTGCTGGGGCCCCCAGCTGCCAGGAGTGGAGCTGGCAAGAAGAGGGCAGAGATGGCGAGAGAGAATGGGTCCTGCGCCTGGGGTGTGTGGTTCCTTGCTGCCTCTGCCAGGCCCCTCCAACAGCCATGGGGTGGAGGGCACTTGGCCTCATCATCCACGGCCTGAATGAACTTGTCTGCGGGGAGCTGCCCTCTGCCCTGCCCCTAGCACCACCAGGCGCAAAGCGACCAGCTCAGGAGAACAGAACCGGTCCTTAGTGAGCACCACGGAGTAGAGGGTCAGTCTACTGGCCGTGACTGGGTACCGAGAGGCGATGTCGCCGAGGAGCCCAAACTCTGAAGACCACCAGCACCAGCGGTCCCCTGCTAAGGAGCCCCCTGAGCCAGATTTGACGGCAGGAGCTAGAAGGGAAATAGAAAGCAAGGATGAGGTCCAGAATGGCACAGTGGACCCAGGCTCGGTCACCAGGGAGGATTACGGCCAAGAAGACGTAGGGAGAGATGCCTGGGGTTCCTCTGGTGTGTGTTTCTCCCCGGCTGCAGCAAGCCTATCGATGTGACCTCGGGCAGGCGGACAGGGGGACAGGGGCCTCTGGGCATATGGCTCTTCCAGGTGGGTGGCCAGGTGGGGGAGGGGGATGGGCAACAGCTCCCCAGGGGTGAAGGAGAAGGTCACAGGCCGAGAGTTCAAGGTCGGAGCTTCCCCAGGCTCTGCACACGGCAGCCCTTACACAAAATTCACATTAGTGGAAGACTGATCTCAAGGTCGCCAGCCAGGTCTGCGTGCAGAAATGCCAAGTCATGATCACGTCCACTGTTTGTGGGGTACCTGCCAACCGGCCGCCAACTCAGGGGCATCACATTTTCACTGTTAAATTACCCACTGCACCTGGCAGCAGCCCTGGGAATCCCTTCCAACAGCCGCAAGGTATGTCAGCCAAGGCATGACCCCAGGTCTCCATGACTTCTGACAATGGAGGCTCGTCTTAGAATTGCCAGCTGTCGGCCAAGAGTGGCGGTGGCTCAGCTCTGTGTCCTCTACATGCCGGGGACCTGGCTGAGCAAGGAGCCTTCATCTGGGCCAGTGACTTAGGGCAGAGGTAGACGCAGCTTTAGGTTTCTGCCTGGAAACAAAGCATGTCACTTCGGCTCACATTTCATTGGCCAGAACAGGTCACGTGGTCAAGCCTGCCGTGGCTGCCACTGGACATCCACGCCCCGTGGAATCGTGGTCCATCATTCTGAACTATAATGCCATCGGCCACACACCGCGGAAGTTGTGCCCGAGAACGTGTCGGCAGAGGATGGAGGGAAGCAGACAGATGCCGCCCTGGGGTGTGGTGGCCTCTCTGTGCACACACCAGGTTCTGAGCGGAGCCCCAGAGAAGCACGGCCCGATCTGTGGGGTGCTGTTAGGAAGGTGGTCTGGTAGGCCAGCAAAGAGGCTCAGAGCAAGGAAATGGCTTGCCCAGGCTCCAAGGGCTTGTGACACCAGAGGCAGAGTTCGAACCTCACTGCAGCAAGTGACTCGTCACCTGCATTTTGGTCCTTGAGATATGTGTCCCCAAAGTGAGGGGGTGCGTGGGGAAGAAAGCTTCTAAAGGTGTCCTCCTGGCCAGCCTGGCGAGGGTGGGCCCGGATCGTCACAGTATCAGTCACCCCATTGCAGTGTGTCTGGACGACACGGTGTGGGGTCCAGGGGCTGGACCTGCCCCTCTGCTGTCCCAGGAGCCTGTCACTGGCTCTCACGGGAGGTGCATTGCAGGTGGCGGCACATCTTCATGGGCAGGGGTAGATGAGGAAGAAGAAGGGGAGATCCTGTCCGCCGAGCCCCGAATTTTCTGATCATCCTTTAGCAGCGTGAAGATTTCTGTGCTCCCAGGGGGCTCTAGGCCAAATGTTTGGAGGGGATTTGACTCCTAAGGTTTCCATGAAATTCCGCATTTGGCCTGCAGGTCAGGAACACAGTGAGCACCCCAGGGGTCTGAGTGGACTCTGGGAGAGGCAAGGGCCGGCCACCCCTCCCCAGGGCCCACGAAGAATGGAACTGCCTTGGCTGCAGTGGAACCTCACATCTTTCCAGAGCCCCAGGGGTTTCTCCTGACAGCCAGGCAGGGCTTGGTCCTACCCCTTCCCCTCCCTCTCCGCTGGGACACTTAAGTCTTTCTCTGGACCTCTTCCCAGAGGAACCAGGGAAAAAGCTTTGGGCAGATTCCCAGGAGGCCCTTGCCTGGCCCCTCCCCAGGATGGTATGGGTGCCCGGAAAGCCTTGAGAGTGAGGGACGAGAGCTAATTCTGTCCCTGAGCTTAGCCGAGGGAAACAGAGTGACAAACCCTGAACTCTGGCTTCCTGACCCCCCGAGGGGCAGGACAGGGCATGCTGACCCTGCAGAGAAGGCTTGGGCCCTGGGAAATGACCCAGTTACCATGCCAGGGGCTCCTCCAAAAAGAACGAGACCAGAGGTGGGCACCAAGCCCAGGGAGGCGCTAGACCCGAGCCCATCCTGGCAGGCTTCCAGGGACCAGCCTATCTGGCCTGGCAAGTGGCCAAGGGTTGAATTCTGTGGCCCCAGCCCCTCTCCCGGGGCCAGAACACTTTAAGAAGTGGACACTCTACTTCTCGGGCCAAACTGATGGCCAGGAGGGACCAGGGGGAAGACAGGGCTCAGCCCTGCCCCGCGTTTCCCCCGAGAGCCCCTCTGATGGGACAGACAGTGCATGTCCCCAGGGATGTCCCAGTCTGATGGGGGACCAAAAAAGGAGCCAGGTCCCAAACAGGTGAACCCTGCTGTCGAAGTGCTGAGCAGCACAGGGGGAAGAAAGCAACGGCAGGTGGGCGGACGGGGCCGTGGGGGCTCTCCTTCCCACCCAGCACTTCGGGGCGTCTCCCTCAGAGGGGGCTTATCACCTTTTCAGGAAGGGCCTTGTAAGGGGGGGATCATTCCTAAGAGCTCAGAGGTCTATGTTTGTGAAGAGAACGTCGATGCAGAGACACCCCTCACTTCGGCCAAAGCAGGGGGTGACGACTGTCCCTTGGCACAGCAGGAAGGCTTGGAAACGCCGTGGGCACCCCAGCCTGTCCATTCCCCTACCGTAGGGCTCTCATCCCGGGGTCCGATTCACCAACATTTGTTAACACTCTTCTCTTCAGAAGCTGTGGGCTGCGAGCTGTGGTGCGGAGCCTGGGCCTGGTGTCGCCTCTCACCTCTCACGCTCCCCTCCGACCCCACCCAGGCCCTCAGCTTCCAGAAACCCAGCAAACCCCCGAGCGCCCTGCTTCTCTCAGCCCATCATGGCCTGGAGGCTCCCCAAGAGGCAGGAGGCCCCCAGAGGACTCCAGACTCTGGAGTTCCACCGGCTGTTCCGCCTCCTGTGTGTGAGATCACGCCTCTCTCTCCCGGAGGAAGGACGAGATGCTCCTGCCCTCCGGCCTCCTGGGCTGGGGTGAGCGCCTAGTGCAAAGGCTCTGGAAACTCCAGGGCATGGCGTGATGCTGGCGGCTCCCACAGCTCCCAGCCAGGACCCAAGTGTCCCTCAGGGCACCTGGCGTCACCATCTTGGCCTGGCCTGGCCAGCCCTGTGACAGCAGCGTCCTTCAGGGCCGGGTCATAGTTCCCTCGAGGCTGGGGTGGAGCGAAGCTTAGCTCAGGAGGCCCCGCCACGGGCAGCAGGTGCAGGGCTGGAGGGCTGGAGGGCGGCCCTTTGGGGAGGGCAGAACAAAGAGGTCCCAGGAGGAGGTGCTTCGTGGGCGGTGGGGGTGGGGAGTGGGCTGCTGTCTTCCAGCACAAGCGGGGGTGGGGCGAGGACATTTCTCTGGCCCCAACCAACGCGGTTGGCTCAGGGCAGGTCACTTGTGGCCAGGTCTCTCTGTGGCTGGGGAAGACAATAAGCACAGATGTCCCCCAGGGAAGGCATGGCAGGGAGGGGCGTGATGGCCATGGTCCTGCTGGCGAGCTGCTCTCGGCGCGTGGGTCCCCTCAGGTGGACCGCAGGCCTCTGAGAAAGGGCCACCACCCCAAACTCACTGCGCGGGGAACCTGGACAGGGGAGCCCTGCCGACCAGCGCACAGCTGTGCGACCCAGGGAGGTCACCCACTGCCCTGGATGGAAGCAGCTGGAAGGGAATATCTCTGCAGGGCCCAGAAGCCTGGACACCAGGTCGCTAAGGTGACAGGGTCGCACCTGCACAGGGACGTCTGTGCGCACCAGCCTGGCTGTGTCGGGGCCTCCGGGAGGCTCGCGCCTGACCCCCGCGGCCTGGGCCGCCCCGCCTGGGCCTCTCCCTCCCTCCCTTCCGCGCCTGTCTCGGGGGACCAGAGGTGGGCTCCCGCCACCACTCCCGCTTGTGCGCTGCCCACGCGCTCCAGGGGTGCCATGCGGGGGCGCCTGGTACGGTCACCGGTCACCGGGCCGTGCCGCCACCGCAGACACCTTCGGGAACGTCTCCTTGCTCCCTGGGTCGGTCCGGCTCCCTCCCCTGGGAGCGGACACGCCCTGAGCCACAGGGCTAGTCCACGTTGGCGTCTGAGGCAGCAGCCACGGTGCGCTCCCCTCTTCACCCCACACCCGTTCCCCGCCCACCTCCCCTTATACTCCAGATGGGCCCCTGAGTCTTAAAACCAACATTTACCATGAAATGTTCAGGGCCCCACGCCAGCATCTCACTGAGGCTCTAGGGACGTCTGTGCGTTTAGGTGGGGACAGCTCTCCGTGGGGACCGTCCTGCGCACTGCGGGATGTTTGCCGGCATCCCCAGTCTCCACTCACTTTACCCTCCTAGTTGGGACAACCAAGCCATCCCCCCGGCGTCCCCCAAGGGGCTCACTGGCTCCCGGCTGGGAACACACATGACCCCCCTTCTTTCCCACCAGGAGCCGGCACCCCGGGGCCCCGTGGCCGAGAGGTGGAGGCCCAGGGAGGCTCGGCGGCCAGGCCGAGGAGAGGTTGCTCCAGACGTGGGCGGCCGGGAAGCGGCAGCCCCAGGATGCACCCCCGACCCCCAGGCAGGAGGCGGGCGCCCAGGAGGCTTCAGGCCCCCCAGGCCTCCCCCAGCAGCACACTTGAGTTTCTCTGTCTTTGGACTCGGTCTGAAAACTCCCTCACGCCGCCCTCCTGGCGAGTTCCACCAACACTGCAGAATTTTCCGGGCTGCTTCCCGCCCCCAAATCCTTATCATTCCTTTCATTTTTCAGTGTTCACAAGACAAAGGAAATAAGCACTTGGAGGAAGACACAAGCTGTGTTTGTTCCTCTGCTGGCTGTGCTGTAACGGGATCCTGCTTAGGGAGGTCACACCGGGGACCATGTGCAGGGCCCCGCGGGGGGCGAGCAACGGGTAGCCCTTGCGTGTTGACAAAGAGAGCAAAATGCTCCCCAAACGCCATGATGGACGCCCCGTGGCAGTGCGCTTCTCGGGGGGGGGCAGGCAGGGGGGTCTGGTGTAGCCCACATCTTCTCAGAGTCCCCACTGGCTGAGGGCCAGCTGAGGGCCTGGAGAGCTGACCTAGCCAGGAACCGGGGTGCACACAGGGGAAGAGGCTGGACGCTGGAGCCAGCCACATCTGAATCCTGGCTCTGTGTGCCTGGCCAGAGCCTGTCTCCTCGTCTGTACATGCCTAGCTCTGGCCACCATCAAAGAGAATCCCCGCCACCCACTTCTCCATCACTTGTTTGAGTCCAAGCCTGAGGGACGATCTGACTTGGGGAGTCAGGATTGCACGCCTCAGCAGCTAGGAGTGGGGAAAGCACACAAGGAACCCCTGTGCCTCTGGCTTTCAGTCAGGAGTTCCCTGGGAGCCACCCTAAGCTTCAGACGAGTGCGGGTACCTTGCCCAGCAGACGGCCCTGCATGGGACACGGGCCGACTCCCTGTGTGACATCCACAAGGACTCTTGCGGAAGCAAAAGGGGGGATTTATCAGTTTACATAACTGGAAAGCCCAAAGGTAAGTGATTTCAGGTACGGCTGGATCCAGGAGTTTTAGCAATGTTTCCAAGACTGGTTCAGGACCCAGTTTCTCTTTCTCTGTCCTTCAGTCCACATCCTCTGGGCTGCCTTCACTCTCAGACATCTTGTTCTAGTGAGGGCAGGGTGCCTGTTCAGCTTTAGCCTTGCACCCTCCCTGGTTCAAAGGAGAGAGAAAAACGAGACTGGATTTTCCTAGTCAATCAGAGTTAGCTCTGATGGGTTATGATTGCCTTGATTTGAGGCATGTGTCCACTGTGATCCAATCACAGAAGCCAGAGGACTACAATGCTCTGATTGGCCAGACCTGAGCCATGTGGTGTGTCCTTGCAGCCTGGAAGGGAATCAAGCCTATGGAAAGGTGCAGACTGAGAGTTGGAACGGGCTGGGTCCCCCGAAGTCCAAGTGGGGTGCCCTGGACAGAAGAAAGGTGAAAGGATGCTGGGTAGCGAAAGCAGCGGTCAGCAGAATGACCACTGGCGGACTTGCCCTGGGGCTGTGCCTGATGGGCTGTCCTGAGTCCCCAGAGTGGGACTCTGGCCTCTCCTGACTGACATTTGGCCAGTGTGGTGACAGGCGGTTGGCGGCCCCCTGTTGCCCCTGGCCCTTCCTGACTGGCAGTCAGCAGGCCCCCCGGTGGGCAGTTGGCCCTGGCATGCTTGGCAGCTGACCAGTCCTCTCTGGCAGTCCTTCGTGGGGCTGCCCTGAGGGGGACAGGGAAATCTCCTGGCCTCGCCATTGCCTCACTCTGTCTGCCCTCCCTGCACTTCCCCTCCTCAGAGGCGGATGGAGGCCGCAGCTAGAGGAAATGTTAGGGCCGGTCGTGGCCTCTGAAAGCGAGGGGACAGTGGTCCCGGAAGGCAGGGATTCAGGAAACGTGAGAATGGGCGCTCGGTTGGGGCCTGGCTCTTGTGACCAAGACTTAGACGTGCCCGATTGATGGGGGTGGGGGTGACCTTCCAGAGAAGGGACACGTACGCTGAGGCCCAGGCCCGCTCCCTCCGGAGGAGCCCAGAGCCAAGGCCCGGCTAGAGGAGTGTCTGAGGCGGGGAAGGAAGGTTGGAGCAGCCCGCCGGGTTGGGGGTGTGTGTGGGGTCGGGGGACACCAGCGATGTGCCCTCTGAGCTCCGGGGGAGCAGGGAGGCCCAGTCGGAGAGGGTCTGCTCGGCCCTGGTAAGGATCCGGGCCCTTCTCCCAAGGGCAGGGACGTGATCAGGCTTGCCTTTTAGAAAGGCCTTTCTGCACGCAGGGAACCGATTGTGGGGAGCAGGCGGGTAATCCCGATGAGAGAGGGGGTGGGCCCCAGCAGGAAGGGGTGGGCAGGTGAGTTCGCTGGCAGAGGCACTGGGGGGCCTAGGGGCTGCCCCCATGCCCGACGGTTAGACAACAGCCGCCAAGTGACAGGGGTCGTGGGGTCGCGTGACTGCACAAATGAGGGGGTCCCCGGCTGCCCGCAGTGCCCGCGGGCACACTCACGCCCCCCCGCCCCCGTGTCTGTGCACGTGTGTACATGCAGCGAGTGCAGGGAGGGCGCCTGAGATGGCGGGGAGGGCGGGGTGGGGCGAGTCATGCTTTATGCATCTTCCGTTGTCGCCGGCCGCTGCCACACGTGGCACGTGGCACGTTCATCATTCTGCAGAGAGATTTAATGAATGAAAGGTGAGAACCCGAGAGGGAGCGCGCCGCCTCCGAGCGCTGGCCTGTTGGTCACTGAGGGCAGGGAGGGCTCGGGTGGCCGCTCGCCGCAGCCCAGCCCCCTCTGCCAGCCAGGACCCGGGCCACCAAGTGGGTCCCGGAGATGGCAGGTGTCAAGGGCCAGGGGCGGCTGTTGCTGCTGTGGCTGTCTTCTCCCGTCCCGCCATCCGTCCCGACCTGCTGACCCGCCCCCCATCTCCCTGCACGTGTTGGGAATAAAGGAGCCTCAGATGGGGGGGGGTCGGTGCCACCAGCCCCCAGAGCGGCCAGGACAGACCGGAGGCCAGGCTGGTCCACGCGCCCGGCTCCTGCCGCAGGCCGGGATGACAGACGGGCCCGGAGGCAAGGTCGCCGCCTCTGGAGCGGCAGTTGTGTGCTTGGGGGGGCGGTGGGCAGAGGGGCGCCTTCGGAGCGCGCGCTCGGTCCCCGTCTGGCGTTTGAGAGCTGGACGTCGACAGCACCCGGGCTCTGTCTTGGTTACTAAGGATGGGAAGGTTCGGGTCGCCTGGAACTGCCTGGCCGGGCAGCCAGCCTCGCCCCCAGGGCGGCCCGCGGGCCGAGGCCTCTTCCAGGCCAGCGTGTCCCCCGCCTCTCGGCACAGGGCGGGAGGTCTGGTGGCGGGGCTCCGGAGCCCAGTGGGGAGGCGGGGGAGAGAGGAAGGGGTCTCGGGGCCTGGGTTCAGAGCAAGGTTAGCCAAATAGTGGATAAATTAAGCGAGGGAAACAGACAGCTCCCCTCTCGGTGAACTTTTCACCCAGCTAACCTGTTCCACGCCCACTCGGGTGGCAGCAGCTCCCGCCCCGTGGCTGTCACCTCTCGGGGGGGTTGTCACCTGCCTCTTCCCCCCAGCCACCACCACTGCCACCACTGGAGCCGAGAAGGTGAGGACGGAGCCCTCAGGCTCTCCCAGGCCGTGGGCCCGGCGGGGAGCTGCTCTCGTCTCATTTAGAAACTTGGGGATTTGAGCCAGCCTGCCCAGCCCGAAGTGTGAACTCGGGCACCCCCTGCCCTTCCCTCCCCTGACCCAACAGCTCCCCCCCCCCCAGGAGGGTCGCTCGATTCTCTGGCACACCCAGCACCTGCCCTCCACGGGGCCGGAGATGATTACGGTAGGGCCAGAGCTGTCTTTCCTGAAACTGGCCCTAGAGGTTTAGGGTAGGATCTCCAGCGGGACGCCTCACCCTAGACCTCCTGCTCTTGGCTTGCTTCTGGCCCGAGCCACACCTGATGGGACCAGCTCCATCTCTGGAGGCGAGAGGACCTCCCTATGGCGAAGTGGGCTTGAGGGGGTCCCCCAAATAGACATGGCCTTTGGGCACCAGAGCCCTCTCTGTGCCGGGTCCCAAGGACAGAAACCTCACAGGTCATCAGGCTACGAAGTGTGTGCCAAGGGAGGCCACCGGTGTTAGGCAGACCCCAGGGAGCACCACCACGAAGGGCGTTGGCAAAAGAGCTGGAGGAGGTCCTGAGGACCATCCCCTGGCTGTCCCTTCCCACTGTCCCGTTCTCCCGTCCAGCCGGACGTGTAGACGGTGCTCGGAAGACGTGCACGACCCTAACGGGCAGGTACGCGGGGCCAGAAGACCGGCAGGGGAGGGGCTGGACGTTGCGGGGCCAGGAGACCCGCAGGGGAGGGGTATGGAGGTTGCCAGGTGTTCGCTCGCTCCCTGGGCACGGGCGGAGGAGGACCCGCAGCGACCCGAGCCGCTGGGCATGGGCCCGGGGACGCAGAATGAGCTGGGGGGAGTGAGAGCTGAGCACACGGGACACCAGCAGGTGGATGGACAGACAGACCAGGACACGGACCAGCCCCAAGGGCAAGTATCGGCCGGTGGCGGGGGTGGTCAGCGAAGGCCTCCTGCAGCACGTGCCCTGGGAGCTGAGGTCAGAATGGCAAGGAGATGCCCCCGCAGAGGGAGGGGGGGGGAGGCGGAGGGCGGGGCCAAGGCCACGACCTTGGATTCGCCCTTGGCCCTTCTGGCCCTATCGTTTTGTGGTCTGCTCAAGGCAGCAGGTGACAGGGACACCTGGAACCGCGGAGCGCTAGGCGGGGACCAGCCCTGTGGATGGACGTGCGTGGTCTGGATGGACCCGAGCCCCTGACGGCGGCCTCCCGAGCCTCGGTGGAGGTCCTGCAGGGTGGGCACTCAAGGCCGACCTTCGGGGGGACGGAGGAAGAGGAGAGCTGCCTGGAAGTGGGCCATGCCCCGGAGAGAGGGTGGAGGGTGACTGGAGCCCCGGCTGGAGGGCGTGAGCACTGGTGTTCCTCGAGGCCCCAACCCCGAGGGGGAGACGAGACCCGGCTTGCTTTGGGCGCCGCGGGCAGAAAGGCCCGAGCTGAGCTGTCTGTAGCCAGGGCGGGCGGGAGGAGCCCTAGGGCTCCGTCAAGGCCAACATCGTCTCCCGGACCAAGGCCTCCGAGAAGCTGCTGCTCCTCCGCTGGACCCAGAACCATCCTTCCCATTCAGCAAGTGTTTATCTCGTTTCGGGCCAAATAATGTGGAGCCCCGGGTCCCCCTGGGTTGCTTTCCCAAGAGGGGGCTCTGCGGCACCGATGGAGTCATCCCCTCCCACTGGGGCTTCTGAGGACAGGGCACCTCACCCGTCATTCCAGAGGGGGCCAGCGGGGGCCGAGCACGTGGGCCAGGCGTGGGAGGGAGGAGAGCCGGACTCTCCTACAAGGAGACCCTGATGTCAGGGGACCTTCCTGGGCTTCCGTAAAGCATCACCTTTCTTGCACTTCCTAACATGAAATCAGCTGTGTTCCCTGGTTATAAAAATAATATACACTATTTGTAAACAATTAAAATACTGTTAAGAGGCATTCAGGGGTCATCATCGATGTCGCGGCGTGAGGGCTGCCTTCCCTGACCGCCCTAGGACAGCCGCGTCTGTCACCGGGCAGGCGACCCAGGCCGATGTGTCGAAGGAGTGAGGGAAGGAAGGAAGGAGGAAAAAAAAATTAGGGGATCCTTCAAAGAGAGCTGACAACTTTAAGAATGGGGCGTCGTGGCCATCAGCATCCGACTCCCCAAGAAACAGGTTCTGCGTGCCGGCCTGTCCAACAGTGGGATTTCCCTGGGGCGCGCTGACCTTTCTGCTTCCTGGATTTCCCACAGTTCCTGGGCCAGGGGCTTCCCGGAGCACATGGCCCGCCCATGGGCTCATTGTTTTGAAGTATTTCTTTAGTATTATTAAAAAGATGCTGTCGTGTCAAGAAAGAAGAGAATGAAAAAAAAATGTGCACTTACCAGTCGCCGAGCAAATGCCCTTTTCCTGCCTGTGAATGGTCCTCGGGACTCGGCTCAGCACACACGAAATCTGTACGTGCTCAGGCTTTTTCCTTCTGTTTCTGATCCTCAATTTTTACTTAACGCCCTGATAGATGTGTTCTGCGCGTGACCGTCGGAATTCTCACTTTCAAGATCATTTCCGTGGCTTTAGACTCTTTCTTCCTGTGTCTTTCCCATCGTTCTGGCAAATTCCTTTCCTAATGGGGTATATAGTTCTGTGTCGGGGTTTTCTGCCTTTGGTAATTTGAGGTCAACGGATATTTTAGCAGCTGTGTGGGTTTGCACGTTTTAAGCCTTTTCCTGGGGATGGATTCCAATGGGGGGTACAAGAACCAAGGACGCAAGTGGTTTTATGGCTTTTATTCTGGGTGTCAGCCCCTTGCTTTTCAAAAAAGGGTGACGACAATTTGCGATCCCATCAGCAGCAGAGGGTAAGGATGTGAATGTCTCTGCATGCCTGCCAATGCTGGGTGTGACCTTCAAAACAGTTTTGGGGTTTTTTTTGCCAACATAGTAAATATAAAACAGTCTCATGGTTCCTCCTTAATCTGCTCATTTCGGATCGTTGAGTGTAAAGAAACCTTTTATGATCTGGTGATTTCGGAGCCAGGGAGCCTGACCGGCGAATTCATCTCTGAGCCCCAGACCGTCCCATAGGAAGGGGATAACACCTTTACTTCCTCATGGCCTTATTGTGATCATTTCTTTTTTCCAGCTCAGCCAATTTTTTTTCTTTTCCTTTGCATACTTGTAGGAGTGTTAGGCCCACACAGCATTTTCAGAGTACCTGTATCAAATCACGCTCTTTGCCCCGAGAGCTTAAAATGTATTTTTGTCTTTCTAGTATTTTTCAGAACTGCCCTAAGTGAGTCTTTCAGGAGTAGCTTGGGGAGACAATAGTAGTTATATTATCTGCAGAACCCAGACGGCTCAGAAATAAATTAACTTTATCCCAGACACAGCTATTAGGGTTGTGAATATGGAAAATAGTTTCCAGTCTTTCACACCAGATGAATGGATGATATCAGAAATCTGCTTGGTTGGAGAGATTCAATTAAGAGGGGAATTCAGGGGTTTTCTTGGGACAAATAAAAGGGTTATTGCATTTCAGAGATAATATAGGGAAAAGGTAGAAACGTGTCACAGTCATGAAACTCTACCTTTGTTGGTTGGATTTTCTTATGGCACTTCCTGTGATAATTAAATGAGATATAAAACTCTTAATGAGGATAAGCACTCAATGTATGCCAACTGCCTTACTCTAATTTCTTTGTACGTAAATAATCATTTCCTTTGTTAACATATATTGGACTCATGATGTTTCTTATTTATTTTAATGAGCTTTTTATATATTGTAACCATTCTTCCTTCACATCCTATCTCCTGATATTTTCCTTTGTCCACAAAATTTAGAACATTGGAAAATTTCTGGGGTTTGACATCTGTTCCTTCCCCAGAGCTGTCCTGGGTTGCATTAGAGTCTCCCCTCTCCTTCGGTTGTCCAAGACCCAAGTGGGCAGAAGCCAGAATCTGGAGGTTTACATGTTGGAGTAAGTTAGTTGATCTTGTGTCGGGCTCAGTCAGCTCTCCCTGATGTCACGGTTCCTCTGGGGCCTTGGCTCACTGAAGTACGTGGAATCATTCTCCTGAAATGAGAGGACTTAGAATCTCCCCCTTCTGGGTGGCTTCTGGGTTAGTTTCCTTGATTTTTGTGTTGGTGGTTGTTCTCACTTTCTTTCTTTCTTCTTTTGAAGCACACTGGCAGCCTTCTCCGTGCCAGTCTCGAGTTTGGGGGATACAACGGTAAATAGACGTATCCCTGCCCCAGCAGAACCCACAGTTTATGGGGAGACACACACTGGCTAGCAGCACGTTGTCAGTGAATATTTACTGAGCACCTACTGTGTACCAGCCTGTCCGCTGGGGGCTGGGGACATCCAGGTAAGCAGAGATGGCCCCTGGCTCACAACCAAACAACCATTATTAACAAATAAATGGGAGGTGCCACTTAACAGGGATGAACTACAAAGGAAGGGGTCATGGAGCTAGAGGACTGGATGACACCAGGATGGGATTTATTCGGATTGGGGGTGGCAGGGGTGGCAGTTAGGGAAGGCTTCCCAGAGGAAGTGACATCTCGGGGGACTTCTGGAGGCTGGCTGGGAGTTAACCAGGTGCAGGGGGCCAAGACTTTTTGAGACAAAAGGAACAGCACACGCAGAGCGCCCAGGGCAGGCTTCCACACAGCTGGACCCCAGGTCTGGCACTGGGATTCCGGGCTGAAAGCCTGGGTCCCTCCTGGCCAGCCGGGTCAGTGTTTAGGGGGACCCTGGTTCAGCCCACCCCCAGGGCCCCATCTGCCCTGCCCCACCTCGTCTGACAGCGGGGAGCAAGGAAGGCCATGTAGAGCCCCACTGTGGCCCTGCTACTTTCTCTGACCTTAGCTGGAGCTTGGCCTCCCGCCTTCGCGAGTTCACGGGGAGGTGAAGTCTCCTCCAAGTGGAGGCTGGGTCTTTCCCCTCCAGGGAGGCCTGGGAAGGCCCAAGAAGGCCCCTCCCGCCCCTTCCAGGGCTCACTGGGACCCAAAGAATCATTTGTCCAGCTCTGTCCTCACCACTTCTCAGCTCTAGGGCTGAAGACGCACGGACTCCACGCTGGTCCTGTCCCCGGCCCAGGCTTGGGTCCGGACCCTGGGGACCGAGGGACCCTGGGGCTGTGGCAGGCCATTGTGACTCCCCTGAGCCAGAGGGACTTCCTTCAAGGTACAGGGAACTGCTCAGACCTCATCGAGCGTGTCCCCCACCTTGAGCCCTCCCTGGTTTACAAAGAGAGCTCTCCAAAAGAGGCTTTGGCTCCTTCCCTCTGCAGGCGCCCAGGAGCGATGTCATTGGCTTCCCACCCTTCCTTACCGGGAAATTCCAGCCCAGAAGCTGGGGCTTTGGGAAAGGCTGCATAGACTTTGGAGCCAGACAACACTTGGTCGGAATCCTTGATCCGCCTCTACTCTCTGTGGGATCCCGGGCAGATTTTCCTCTCTGAGCTTGTCTCTCCATATGGAAAATGGAGATGCTGGAGACAGCCAGGTAAACTGAAGTCTCACTTGTAGGACCCTGCTTTTGGCCCGGGGGGGAGGCTCTGCCAACAGGTCTCATGTCACCTGCACAGGGACCTGGTCATGGAGCTCTAGGGAGTGGTGGTTCTTAGAGATGAGGGCTCTCAGGTTCAGAGAGGTTATGAAACTCATTCCAGGTTGCACAGCAAGTAAAAGGCCCAGCCAGGAAGGGTGTTTGCTGAGAAGCCCGCCCTGTGTCAGACCCCAAAGCTAGGAGCCCGAGAGGAAGTTTTCTGTGCCAACTCTTCCTGCAAGCCCAGAATTCCCCAAGCTCTCTGCACCCCCCACCCCCAGAACAGTTTCTCCAGCCCCTTGGGTTCCATCCCCAGGCCCGTATTTGGAAACTTGGCATTGGCATTGGGGGGGAGGGCAGTCAGAGTGAACTCGGCCCCTCGGAGGGAGCCGCTGTCACTTCCCCCCGGGGGTGGTGGAGGGGAGAGCAGCTTGGCGAGCAGGAGGGGCAGGCCGGCCCCTTTGTTGGGCGCTGACAGGACAGTGTGGTCACCACACGCTTCAGCTGCCAGCCCGCCGCGGTCACTCAATCCATCACCGAGGGCGGGGGCTCCTGGCCGGCTGCTCGCTGGCAGTGTTGTTCCAGGCTGCGTGGAGCTGTGAGATAAACGGGGCATGAACTGGCCCCCTGGCAGGGGGTCAGCCCCCTCTGCCCTCATTAAAGTGCCAATCAAGAAGAGGAATGGAGGCCAGGGGAGTGAGCTCAGCCTCCCGGTGGCCAGTGGCCGAGGGGGCAGGGTCGGACTCCCCCAACCAGAGTACAGAGAGTTCCACCCCGCCTGCAAGCTTCTGGTTGCAACATCGCCCTTGGATTTTGGTTTTCCCTGCGGTGACAAGGGGGGGGGGGGGGGGGGGGGAGTGCTCGATGGGGGCAGGGCTGGAAATTCAAGGCCACAAGGGCTGCTCACATGGGTCACTTGTGTCCAGGTCTGGCTACCTGCTGCCATACAACAAATCCCCGAAACTTAGTGGCTTAAAACAACTACCTTTTTTTTTTTAATTTAAATCTCTCTTGAATCTGAGTTTTGCCTGGACCCCACGAAGTGAATTTCCGGCTCCACGGCATGTCATCTGGCGTACCTCTGGGCTGGAGGAACTTCCACATAACTCATGCATGTGCTGGCTGTCTTTGGGGGGGACCCCTGGAAAGCTGGGCTCACCTGGCTCACTGGGCGGCTGGGCCTCTCTCTCCAACTCTATGGAGTCTTGAGGTCTCTTCCCCAGGGAAGCCAGACTATTTATCATGTCTTAGGGCTCCCAAAAGAATGGAAGGTGTTAGGATTTCTTAAGGCATTGACCTGGAACAGGCACAGAATAACTTCGGCCTTATTCTAAACTGAGTCATGGCTCGGCCCAGATCCAGCTTGGGGGCGCCTACCCAGGGCAATGGACGCTGGGAGGCACGGTCCTTTAAGATCATCTTTGGAGCCTGGCTACTGGGCACCATGTGATCCCAGCCTGGTGCTCAGCTCAGGAGAGGGGTGGACAAGTTTTCTTTTATACTGGGTTCTCTGGAGGCCTGGAAGCCAAGTGGACCAGAAGCTTCTTGGCAGGGGGAGGTTGTAATTCTCTCTCTCTAAACATATATATATTATATATATTTTTTATATATGAAATATATATATTTCTATGAAATATAGATATCATATATCTAGATTTGATATAGATTTGATATATATCTATATGATATATCTACATTTCATAGTTCATCTATTCTCTAGAAGAATTGCCTAAAGCCTATAACAAGGCATCTGAAAAAAATTATTAATGGCATGATGATGTATTCGTTTCAAAAATTAAATTACAGGGGCGCCTGGGTGGCTCAGTGGGTTAAAGCCGCTGCCTTCGGCTAGGGTCATGATCCCAGGGTCGTGGGATCGAGCCCCGCATCGGGCTCTCTGCTCTGCGGACAGCCTGCTTCCTCCTCTCTCTCTCTGCCTCTCTGCCTACTTGTGATCTCTATCAAATAAATAAAATCTTAAAAAAAAAAATTAAATTACCATAATTGGCACCATTGCTTGGGAACTTAAACACATTAAGCATTGCCCTAGCAATGATATCTCATTTGATTTCCCCAACAACCATACGTAAATGGAAATGAAACTCTTCTGGTTCTTTTTTAATGGAAGTATCAGTTCAGTGGGTAAATGGTAACAAATAGACTCCCAGACTTTCACTAATTCCAACACAACAGAAGTTTGTTTCTCACTCACTTAACCAAGATGAGAACGACTGGTGGAAAGAATGCTCTTCTCCATTTGCCTTTTCATTGACCCAGGTTCCACCCATCCTGTGGCTCTGTTGTCCTCTCTGATCTGCTAGAACGAACGCATTACTGCGGCTGCTATGTGGAGAATGGACCACAGTGTGTGCATATGTGGGTAGGGGATGGGATCTGATGGACATTCCCCATTTGCCTTAATCCACTCTCCGTGTCTCTGTCCCACTCTCTTCCCTGAGAGGCTATCTCCATGGACTGTTTCCATAGACTCCCAACCATCTGGCTTCTGGTTAGGTTCAGCCAGTGGGGGATAGTGGCCAGCGATCAGAGACTCCCCTGACCCTCTCTCTGGTGGGCTGTAGTGTGGCAGGAGCTTTTTCTACTAAAGGCCATAACCTACCGCAAGTGGCCCTTTACAGAATCTATAACTCTCATTGATTCCGAGTGGTGGTTACAGGATGCTTCACGTTTCTTATTGGTACCCTTGACCCACCCATAACTGATACAAAGCCCCTTTGATAACCCCTGCAATCATATCCTCTAAGTGTGCCCTCTCTATCCTGCTGTGCCCCTGGCTGATACAATGGACAAGGATTGGAAGCAAAGAAGCTGTCCAGGAGACTATCACAATAATCCAGGGGAGTAGATTTCTAAAGTGGATTGGATGTGGGTAAAAGGTTTTAAGAATGGCTCCAAAATGGTTCGTCTACAAACTGGAAGAACAGAATTATCTATTAAGTTGGGTAAAACCAAGAGTAGAGGCAGGCTTATGAAGGAAAAAATCATGAGTTCTGTTGTGGACATGTTAAGCCTGGGATGCCTTCTAGACGTCCAAGTGGAGATGTAGAAAAGGCAGTTAGGGCTCCAAGTCTGGATTTCAGGGCACAGACCCAGATTGGAGATACAAATCTAAGAATTATGAGTATGTAGATGGTATTTAAAGCTTCGGGACTCAATTAGATAATCAAGGATACTGTGGAGGGAGAAAGGAAGAGTTCTCATAGTCCCAAAGCTTTCTAACATTTGGAGGCCAAGAAGGCAAGAAGGAACCAGCAGAGAAAATTTGAGAGGAGCTGTCAGTGAGGTAGGAGGAAAACCAAGACACAACTGGTTTCTGGGAAGCCAAGTGGAGAAAAAAAGTGCTTTCAGAATAAGAAAGTGATCAACAGTGAAGAATGTTGCTGATTGAGTTAGATGAGACTTTATAATGAAGATGAGAGTTGACAAAGTGGAGGTCAATGATAACCCTGAAAAAGAATGGGGTCTCTCTTTTTTTTTTTTTTTTAAAGATTCTAAAGTAATCTCTACACCCAACATGGGGCTTGAACTTACGATCCTGAGATCAAGAGTTGCATGCTTTTTCATCTTACCCAGCCAGGTACCTCCAAGGATGGGGCCTTGAGGATGAAGACTTAATTGGAAAGGGCTCAACAAAGAACAGGAGAAATTTCAGGTTCTATCCAGAGCAGAATAGCTGTACTAGATTTATCTGCCTGTCATAAATAACTATAGACCTGGACAAAATATATGAAACAATAGTGATCAGGCATTGAACCACAGTCAGTGAAAAGCTATGATCCTTGAGAGGAGAGTGCACAAGGCTAAGCTCCACACTCACCTTGACTTTCTGCCTGGGAGTGATTTTCAAACTGTGGCACAGGGAAGTAGATTCCAAGCAGAAAGTTGGTCTCGCTGGGTGGAGAAAAGAGAGTTCAGAGTTTAGGGCTCCTAAGACAGCTAAAATTTGGGAGGCAGATTGCCAAAGAAGAGAGAACCACAGAGAAGAGGCAGCAGAGATGGAGCCCCCAAAATTTCTTAGAGATTCCCTTTGGGTCTGTAGCTGAATCCTAAGATCCTAAGATGTACAGGACAAGACTCCACCGGGCCTAGGAGAAAACCTGCTTGGAGGCTAAAAGCGGAAGAGAGATTTCAGAGGTCTTAGTGCTAACGTGATATTGGAGTTCTGGACCATCCAGAGAGGTGAAATCTTAGTGAATACCCTGAGAATTCCACTAAAAAACCAGGAAGTTTACTGTTTAAAAGGGCTACACCCTACAAGTAAGGGCTTCACCCTAGGACAATGGGCAAAACTGAAATACGCTCACATTAACAAAGTCTAAAACCAGTTCTCAACAAGATCAAGATAATCCTCTTGTGATTTAACTGCCTACCAGGAAAAAAACCAACAACACACCATTCTTCAGAGGATGATCGTAATTAAGAGTCTCCACAATAAAACATTCAAAATGTTGAGCATAGAACAAAAAATTACTAGGCATGTAAGAAGCAGGAAATGTGACCCATAGTCAAGAGAATAGTCAATGGCCCTAAACTCAATATAATCCTCATGTTGGAATTGGCAGACTAAAATATATAAATAAATAAAGACTAAAATAAATAAATATATAAATGTATTGAAGGATTTAATGGAAAAAGCAATCAAAACACTTGTACAAAAATGGGGAAATTCAGCACAGAAATGAAATATTTTGTTTTATTTTTTAAATATTTATTTATTTAAATCAATAAGTACATATTTATTTATTTATTTTCTAAAAGAACTTCACTACAACAAATACTGAGGATGCTTTCAGCTAAAGAGCAATGATCCCAGATGAATCATAGATCTGCAAGAAGAAATAAAGAGGATCAGAAATAGTAAATATGGTGGGTGCTTACAAAAATTTATTTAGAGGACTTTTGACTAGTTAAAGCAAAAATAATAACTATGTATGATGGTGTTTATAACCAGTATAGAAATGAAATATATAATAGCCAAAGCACAAAGGAAGAAAGGTATACACTGTTCAAAGTTTTTCATATGAGGAGTGGTATAATTATTTCAAGGTAGACTGTGGTAAGTTAAGGATGAGTATTTTCGTCTAAAGTAACACTTAAAAAGTTGGGGGAGGTAGTCTAAAAGCCATGACGATAATGATGTATAAATGTGGTTACCATCAATTATAACAAATGTACCACTCTGGTGTGGGATGTTGATAGTGAGGGACATTGTACTATGTTGGAAGCAAGACATATATAGGAACTCTGTACTTTTCACTCAATTTTGCTGTGAACCTAAAACTACTCTAAAAAATAAAGTCATTTAAAAAAAAGTTGAGAGAATATAAAATGTAATTCTAAAGTATATTCAATCCAAATTAAGAAAGGGAAGGAAAAGCAAAGGAACAGAGAGAAGATGAAACAAATAGAAGACACATAGAAAAATAGTGGGCAGAACCCAATCACACCAATAATTACATTAAATGGAAACGGACAAAATACTCAAAGTGAAAAACGAAGGGCATCTAATTGGATACAAGAACAAAAACCAACGGTATGATGTTCGTTAAATATATAGACACCAAAGGAAGAAAGAAAAAGATTGGGGAAAAAGTATACCATGAAAACAGTAATCAAAAGGGCTATGTTAATACCAGAAAAATAAGAATTTTGGACAAAAACTTTTTCCAGAGATAAAGAGGGACACTGCATAATGGAAGAGAGTCAATTTAGCAAGAAGACATAATAATCCTAATTGTGCCCCACTGATAGTCTTAATAATATAGCTTCAATTCGTGAAACAAATACTGACAGAACCAAAAGAAATCAACAAATCCATAATAATAATTGGAGATTTTAACACTCCTCTCTGAGATATTGACAGAAAGCAGAATAACTTGCTACAGAGAGAAATGATTTGGAAAAGAGAATGTGAGGAGGTGGAGAGAGAAACCCTAATCTTCTGAGGAATTTTACTTTGAAGAGAGCAGAAACTTGAGCAGTGGCTGGATCAGGGTATGGGATCAAGGTGGAACCAAATGAGAGAAATAACAGCACGTGTGTATGCTAGTGTGGACAGTCCAGGAGGGGTGGGGACTTGCGATGTAGGACAATGAGTGGACCATTGCAGTATCCTTGAATAGGCAGGAAGGGATATGGATACAAGAGGAATTGGACTGAAGGGTCATGTGTCAGAGCATGGAGAAGTGGAGCTTTCCCAAAATGGTGTCAGCCCCAGCTGCTGTTGTCACAGGGCTTGATCCCGACCCCAAGGTCATGACCTGAGCCAAACCAAGAGATGGATGCTCAATGGACTGAGCCACTAAGGCACCCAGAAAGGTCTTTATCTGCTGAGATGGAATAATAGCCAGGTTGCATTATTAGGCAAACAAAGGAAGGAAGTAGTATGCTAAAAATTTTGTAAAAAAATACAAATGAAAAGAGCAAGCAAGGAGCACCTGTGTGGTTCAGTCTGTTGGGCATCTGCCTTCGGCTAGGGTCACGATACAGGGGTCCTGGAATTGAGCCTGTTTCTCCCTCTCCCTCTGTTGCACTACCTGCTTGTGCTCATTCTCTGGCTGTCTCTCTGTCAAATAAATAAATAAAATTTAAAAAAGAACAAGCAAAGTATATAGACATATATGTCCTTGCCCCGATAGATAACAGATAGATGATAGGTAGGTAGATAGGAAGGTAGGTAGATGATGAGATAGATACACAGATAGATAGATAATCTGTGTGTGTCTCCCCGGGAAAATACATAAGGAACCAGGGAGGGGAGCTGGTTGTGGATGATAAGGGTGGGAGGGAGGAAAAAGATAAGAAAGCATAAATAGCAACAAACACAGATGGCAGAGGGCAGTGTGTAACAAACAATGCTCACACAGTCTACTCTACTTCCTGTTCCCTTTCTAAATTCTGCGTTTTATCTTCTAAATAGACATGTTTCAGAAATCCCATCAAGAAAATCTGCAGGACTTTTCAACCCAACAATCTGACCATAGACTGGCTAAGATGCAGAGACAGGAGTGGGAGGCAAAGGTCCTGCTCAGGTTTACAAAGCACCCACTATGGGCTGCGGACGGAGGCGGTTTACATCCAGTGGACTCGCCATTCCTGCGTTCAGTCTGCGGACATACCTCCAGCATCATGAATTATTGAATCAAAGCGCTAATATTCACAGACATTCTGTCGTCATCTGATAACTAGTTGAACACGACGACGCTGAGGGTCAAATGCGAGCTGTAAGGTGGTAGGATGCCCCCTTTCCCAATACCTCAGCTTCTCTATCATCATCAATGTCACCTTCTGGAATAACAGAGTGAAGTGGGCCACGGCTAACTCCTGTGCTGAGGCACTCGGGGACAGGCAGGCGGGGGTGCCTTGGGGTGAGACCCGGCCACCGAGGCCTGGCTCTTCCCCTGTCCTGTTCCACGGGAACATCTCCTGCCTCTCTGTTGGGTCTTGAAACAGCCTGGGCAGCTGGCCAGAGGCCTCAGTTTTATTTGCAGAGTTGCCCAATCTGATATTGGTGGTTAGCAAACAAACCAGGCTCTTGGAGCCCAAACAGGAGCAAAACAGATGGGCTTCTTGCCTCTTCAAATCCCTGGGGTCTTCGGTGGGGAGATGCTCCCCACATTCATGGCCAATTAGACCTGAACTAACCTTCCCTCAAGCTGACAGGAAGTGTCACCTGGGCTCCCGCCTTCCCTCCATTCTCTTGGCTTCCACAGAAACACCAGAGCCCGTGGGTCTTGCATTCTTTCCATGGCCTTCTTGACCGTTCCTCAACCTCCTCTCATCCAAATGCGTTCCCACAAAACTCTAATAAAACTGAGCAGATTCCTGAGCCTCACAGACCAAGGACGAATATCTGGTAGCAATCTGCCTTCACCCAAGAAGCTCCCCGAGGACCCAGGACTTCACTCAAAGGCATGAATCTTCATGGTGGCCTTTCTGGCCACACTCGGGGATCCAGGAGGACTGGGGACGGAGAGGACTTCCCATGGGACTCTGTCCACCACTGTCCAGCCGGTTCGGCTCTGTCCAGCACAGGGAAGGGCACTGTGCCCTTGACAGCACCTTCGGCTGCCCCGCCATGGCCCAGCCCACGCGCCATCTTGAGGGGGTTGGGAGTGCCCTGAGCTATTGCAGAAGATTATGTCCACAGGGCGAGTCAGATGGGGTCACAGTCGTGGGACACAGCTAGTTTCTCTCGGTCTAGACAGGGAGCAGGTGACATGCTGGCCGAGAAGGCTGAAGGGCGCTCCCCAGCTGGGGCCCGGCACCCATTCTGTGAACAGGGTTCTCCTCACGTCAATTTCCCGGCCTGTGTTCCCTGAGGGCTCAGGGGCCAGCAACTTCCAAAAGCATTTTCTTTGTGTTCCTGTGTAACAGCCAACCGTGATGGTCCTATCATCTACTTCTGTTCTGCCCAGTGCGGCAGCCGCCACCGACCTGTGACTCTTGAAACGTGCCTAGTCTGAACGGAGATGCTCGGAAGAGTAGAACACACCCCAGGTTTGGAAGTTGTAGCGCTAGCTATCCCATTAATGACTGTTTATACTAATTACACACCGAGTGATAATATTTTGGATAAATGAGTTAAATATATAATTAAAATTAATTTTCAATTTCTTTTTCTTTGTTCTAAAATGTGACTCCTAGAAAATCTTAAATTATGGATCCAGGAGGCAAAGGTCAGCAGTGGCCCCTGGGCTTTGAAGGTCATGAATGGGTCAAGGCTGTTCCAGTTGGTCCTTGCTCTTGCCCCTGATCATTTCTGACAGTGGCACTGCTGATCAACACCCTCCCCGCCCCAGACCCCTTGCTGCAAACTCAGAGGGCAGCCACAAAGAACCAAGAATCTTCCAAAGACTGCCCCGAGCCTCCTCCTTAGTCTTGTGCACTCCCCGGCAGGGGGACATAAGACCTTGTTCTGATCGAACTCCCTTCAAAACCTTCACCTGCCATCTCCTCCCGGGTGTGTGTGGTCTCACTCCTACAACCCACCCTGGATTCCCTGGTAACCCGTGTGGCTCTGCTTCCCCGTTTGATGCCGGTCCCTCCGGAGTCTCTGGGGTCCCCTAATCAAGTTTGAGTAAAAAAAAAACCCAACTCAGGGGCGCCTGGGTGGCTCAGTCGTTAATCGTCTGCCTTCAGCTCAGGTCATGATCCCAGGATCCTGGGATCGAGCCCCGCATCGGGCTCCCTGCACAGCTCCCTCACTCCCCCTGCTTGTGTTCCCTCTCTCGCTGTCTCTCTGTCAAATAAATAAATAAAATCTTAAAACAAAACAAAACACCAACCCAACCCAACCAAAAAACAAACAAACCCCACAGGAAACAAAACTGAGAACAGAAAACACACTGATTAACGTATCAAAACACAAATGGACGCGTTTCAGAAGCAAGAGGTCTGCTCCTCACCATGAGGCCTCTGCTCTCCTATTTGAGATTCCATTTCCCTGCTTTCCACCCACCCCTGAATTATTCTCTCCTGCACGCCCCCTCCTGCCCCATCCACAAGCACCTAGAAAGAAAACAACAACAACCCTCCCTCCCTCCCTCTTCCTCTCCTACAGTCAAATTTGGGAGACACCCGGGCAACACCTCTTGACCTTTGGATCCTATTTCGACACCCACTGTTCCCAGAACTGCTGGGTTGACAGTCACCCATGGCCTAGTTTCCACATCCATTGGCCTCTTTTCAGTCTTGTTCAACCTGACCTCAGAGCAGAGCTCGACACCCTTGCCCAGTCTCTCCCTCCCCGGGCCCTTCCCACACAACACTCCCCGCTGCCATCCTCACCTCCTTCCTGATCCTCCCTGGCTCCTCATCCCCTCTCGATCCTTCCTCCCTCAGCTCTCCCGGGGGCTCTGGCCTTAGCTCCCATCTCTTGTCACCTTATGCCCTCTCTGAGCAGTGTCACTTACTCCGTGGTTTATTTATAAAGTCTGATCTCCCAAGGGATGTCTCCTAAATCCTTATCTTTCCGACACTGCTGACTGGATGATCCACTGGCCTCATGTTCATGGGATCCAAAACGGAACTCACCTCCCAGGTCTCCATGTTCAAGCAGTTTAGTCAATACCCTTCCTGTTGCAGTGACCTTCATAAGTAAATTGGCCTTTGAACAGATTTAAAACGCCCAGTGCCTCGAGGGATGTCCTCAGGACCCGGCCTCCCTTCACCTCTTGGGTCAGCCTATCTCCATTTGGCTTCAGGTAGGGGCAGGCCCTCCTGACAGGCTGGTTCCCGACAGCTCCAGGTTCAAGTCCAGTGGAAAGAAAGCGTCTCTTCCTGGTGACTCCTGCCCTACTCCCTGGATTCACTCTGATTGGACCAAGTGTCCATGGCAGAATCAATCCCTGTGTCCAGAGAGAGGATTGCGCTGGTTGGCAACTGGATTATATATAAAGACAGTAACTAGGAAGAGCATCCCCCCAGGGGGTGTTAGGAAGACAGTCAGTTGCTGGGAAGACCGGGTTTGGCTGGCCAGGACCGAGGTCTTGCCTCTCCCTACGAGGCTGGAGCCCTTCTTGAACTGTGAGGACAGAGTGGGTGAGAGATGGTTTTCCAAAAGGAATTGAGGATCTATTTCCAGAAGAAGGGAGAACTGATTTCTGGTCAGACAACAAGGCAAATGTCCAACCTCAGAAGTACCAGGACCTTGTCCTTACCTTCCTGATCACATGTCCCCAAAGTACTGGCTTGATTCTTTTTTTTGTGTCTGTTGTTTTGCCTGGACTATCTCAATGGTTCCCTAAGGAGAACTTCTGTCTCATCATGCGTGCCATTAGCTTGCTCGGGCCTCCTGCTGAGTCGTGTTCCATCCTTACGTTATCCTCCATTTTTTTTTTTTAAATTCATTCACCTGTTGATGGACATTTGAGTTGCCTCCCAATTTTTGGCTCTTCCAATTAACCATTTGTGTAGTCTCTGTGTGGACATGTTCTCATTTCTCTCAGGTAGGCAACTAGTGGAACAGATGGGTCCTGTGCTGAGTATGTTGAACTGAGAAACTTCCCAAGCTCTCTTCCAAACTGGTTTTATTATTTTACATTCCCACTGGCGACATACGAGAATTCTATGTGTGCCACACCCTTGCCAATACTTGCTATTGTCAGGTGTTGTAACTCTAATATTCTATAGGTGTGTGGTGGTTTTCCATGGTGGTTGTAATCTGCATTTTTCTGAGTGATACTGCACATTTTTCCTGTGCTTTTTGGCCCTCTGTATATTTCTCTTGTGAAGTGTTTGTTGAAGTGTTTGCTTATTTTCAATTGGGTTACTCGACTCATTGAGTTTATTTGCTAAAAAAACTGTTAAGAAATTTTGTATCTGTGTTGAGGGATATTGGTCTTTAGTTTTCTTTTGTTGTAAAACCTCTGGTTTTGCTGTTAGAGTCATAAAACGATTTGGAAATGATTTCTGTTTTCTGAAAGGATTTGTACAGGATCGGTATTAATTTTCCCTTAAATGTTTGACTGAATTCACCAAAGAAGCCATCTGGGCCTGGACTTTTCTCTGTGGGAAGGTTTTTAATCACAAATTTCATTTCTTTAATAGATCCAGGGTTATTCAGATTTTCTATTTCTTCTGTCAATTTTGATAATTTGCATCTTTCAAGAAATGTATCCATTTTATCTGAGTTGTCAGATTTTTTTCTTTTTTAAAGATTTTATTTATTTATTTGACACAGAGAGAGAGATCACAAGTAGGCAGAGAGGCAGGCAGAGAGAGGGGGAAGCAGGCTCCCTGCCGAGCAGAGAGCCTGATGTGGGGCTCGATCCCAGGAGGCTGAGATCATGACCTGAGTCAAAGGCAGAGGCTCAACCTGCTGAGCCACCCAGGCGCCCCTGAGTTGTCAGATTTAAAGGCAAAAAGTTATTCATAATATCCCTTTGTTATCCTTTAAATGTCTATAGGATCTGTAATGATGTCCCTCTTTTCCTTTTTTGATGTTGAGTATTTGGGGGGGTTGTTGGGGGGTAGGTAGAAAGAACTAAATCCTAATTCTTCACAGTAGGAAATCAGTAGATAACATCTCTGATGGGAAGAAATCAAGAAGAGGTAGTAGAAACAAGTGGTAGATACCAGGAGAAATTGAAAAAAGAAAGTCGTTACCTCTGTGGACAGGATTAGTGTCAGATGGGGCATGGCACGGTGGGGGGCAAAGGACTGAAAACCAGTTCATTCTAAACTAGTACAAAATTCTACTTCAGGGTCCTTTCATTTTATATCTAGCCTCTCTCATTTGCCTTTCCCTACCCCAAGGCAGGCTGCGCCAAAGGTCTTCTGTGTTCCTAGTCTTCTGTGAACTCCTCTTATCAGCGCCACTGGGGTCTTGGCTCAGTCTGGTCTCCCTGGTTGTCAGACCCAAATTCTGCCCCATCTTCAGGGATGGCAGACCTGGGCATCCCCAGGGATTCTCACCTTGGACCAACAGCGTACCTGGTATACTTGAAACTCAGAGGATTGTTTTAACATCCCCTTTGCCAATATATCAAAAGTATCTTCAGTAATAATCGTGAATGAAACAAATACTAGTAACAAGAACAGAAATGCCATTTAAAATTTTATTGAACTTTTCAAAGATGTCAGTAAACATTAAATAAGTATTAAAGTTCAAAGATGGGCACAATGGCTTAATCATTTTATGTATATTTTATAATCAATTGTTTGAATTTTGATTTTTTTTGGTTCTAGACCTACATAACAAATGTTCATTTAAATAACTGTCTGGTAGTACGTGAATTTTAGTTAAATCAACACTGGCAAAAGGCACAATTTTGGCAACTAGAAAGTTACACCATCTACATAGTGCTCTATTTTCTTTATATTTAATTTACAAACTAAAATTTGCACTTTCCACACAAAGATGTTACACTTTGTGGTCTCAACTCTTTTTCACTGTTTAAAATTTTAAGCGCAAGTTAAACCCTGCGAGTGGTCACATAAAATGACTCAATTTCTATGGCCTCATCTTAGTCACTGCCTATCAGCGCTTACTTCACAAAGACTATTCGGACGCAGGCATGGAGTCAGACAGGGGCTGGGGACTTGACTTGTGCCCGGAGTAGCCTTGAACAACAACTCCAAGTTATTAGAATCTCCTCTAAGGGGTATAGCAGAGTCTGTGTGGGAGACCACTGCCTAACTGTCCTCGGAATTTATTTCCACATGGAATACAAGGCTTATTAAAGGAGGTGCACTACCACATGCCAGTGGGGAGCTTACCTATATGCTATTAAAACTCAACAGAACTTAAGCCCACTAGAGATTTTTAAGGGGGGGAGAATTTTATCATACATTTTTAGAATTGCCACGTGCCTGGTGATAGAAAAGGCAGACTGGCTTTTAGTCCTAGTGTCATTATTATTTAATTGTCTACAGGCACCCAGCAACCACTCCCACCTTTGGTATGTCACTGTCACAGAGGACACTATCTCCACTCGACCTGCCATCCACACCTTGCCCTAATATAGCTCCTGCTCCCAACGTTCCAACAAAGTTTTCTTATGGAGAACACCTTCCATACTGTTGAATCCAATATACTGCTTGAATTTTCAACACCATTCAACCCAACTGATGCATCTACCATCTTGAAACATTCTCTCCTCCTCTTCTATATCTCCATGGAGATGCCATTTTTGGCATCTCCAGGCGCTCTTTCTCAGCCTCCTTTCCTGGCTCCTACGCCTACATTCATCCATTAGACTTTGGAGCTCCCATGCTTGGTCTAGCCCTTCTCCTCTCACATGCTGCTCTCCCCATAATCTCGTCGACTCCCATGATGTCAACACAGCTTATAGGCTAGCCACTCTCTCTGAACTGCCTGCCATCTCTGCTTAAAAGGTCACCGGCATCTCAAACTGAATATGCCCATAACCTGAGAAGACGTTCACTCATTCATTTAGCAACCAACACATATTGAAGTCAGTAAACACCAGCTCTTTCTCCAGTGCTCCGCCATCTTGGTAATCACATCACCGGTCCCTGGTTACTTAAGATGGAAACCTGGGAGCTACCCTCGATACCCTGTCTCCCCCCCCACCCCGCCTGCCCAAACCTCTATGTTAGATCCATCCCTCTGTCTCACCTGTTCTTCCTCAAAAGCATATCCCATCTATACACTTCGATCTCCACTGTCCCCACCACTTCTTACCTGGATGAGGACAGCAGGCTTCTACTCTGGACTCCTTCTACCCAGGCTCCATTTCGCAGCCAGAGAGGCTCTTAGTTTATCTTTTTATTTTATTTTTTAGAGAAGTGTTTGTAGATGTCTGTCTTACAGTGAAATCCTCTGCTTAAAACCTTTGCCCATAGAGCTTACGAAGTCCAGCATGGCCTGGCCCCTGGCCACGTCTCTTCAGCTTCAGCTCATGGCACTCCAGTCCTCAAATGTGCCAAGCAGCTCCCATGTCCAGGACTCTCCATGTCCAGCATCTCTCTCTCCTCTGTGTCACTAGTTCTCAGCCCTTCAGGACTCTGGCTCCTTGTCCCTAACCCAGTGAAGTCTTCCGTGCCCCACCCTGTGGTCCACGAGCCCAATAGGGCAGTAAGAGTGTCCCCCTCCTCATCCCATCTCCCTGGCACCCATCCTGAGGCTGAACCCAAGTAGATGATCACCACAAGGGTGCACAGTGCCTCCCTGTTGGGGAGAAGCTCAGAAGCTGTGTTGTCCTGGCATGCCTAGGAATGGGTCCATCAAACAGAACGGAATTGCCCTTCTGTAGGCTGGGCTAAACTTTCCGGAAGTCTCTGTGTACTCCCAAAGTGGAGTGCCTTGGGAAAACATGTCCCAAGGGTACAACATCCCCGCTAAAGTCATCTCAGCCCCTCTCCCCACACACCCTCCCCCTGGGGCTCACTTAGACACAGGGTCAATTTGGTCTGGATGCATCCATTTCCTCCAAGGCAAAATGTATCCATGCCTGTTTTGTGCTTTGGAGGCTGCTGGGAATAAGCAGGAGGTGTGAGGTTTTATTACCCCCTGGGAACTATTTACACTGGGCGTGCGCCTTGGGTCAGGGCTGTGGGAGAAGTGGGCGGGCTCCCTGAAGGCGACAAGTGGGTGGGCCCAGCTCCCCAGGGAAGGGACGCAGCTGTGTAGCACTATTGTTCTGGCATCAAATCCTTCTAAGGCTCCAACTGGATTGCTTGGCGGCAGCTTAATTAAGGCTGCTGTTTTCTTCCTTCTTCTAAGTTTGTTTACTTTATGCACTTTCCAGGGGAGTACGTGTAAGTTAGAACTTGCTTCTCTGGCCACTTGAAGATGTGGGTCAGAGCTCTCTCTCTCTCACACACACACAAGTAAGTAAGACCATACAGGACTTGATTAATACTCTGCAAACTCGGACTTCTATCTGTGTAAGTGCGGACGCTTGTATGTACGTACCTATCTTCACATGCCTCAAAGAGCACACGCTTTTGTTGCCTATGTTCACGGAACATTTCCAAGAATCGATCAAGTACTTGGATAAAAAGAACTACAGCATATTTTTAAAAAATGTTACTTTTACTGATTATAATGCAGTAATGCTTGAAATAACTAATTTAGCAAGGATAAATTATTTTTAATATTTAGAAACTACATATTCCTAGGTAGCTCTTAGTCAAAGAAGAAATCTAAAGGGCAAGTAAAAACTATACAGAAAATACTTCATACCCAAACCCGAGTTAAACAGAGCTGTATTCAGAAGAAAATTTATAACCTAAAAATGCCATTGTTGTTTTAGGAGAAAGGGTGGCACCAAACCAAACCAAACAAAATTGAGTACTCGTCTTAGAAAGCAAGAAAGAAGCAGTTGAAGAAATCAAAACACAAGCCAGGTAGGGGAAATAAAAGATTAGAGGTGTCATGAACAAAATAATAAAAACAAAACAACAAAGAGAAACAAATCCCAAGCTGGTTCTTTGGAAAGAACAATAAATCACAAACAGGCGAGACTAGGAAGAGGAAAGAGAAATGACCCCACTCAGGAGGTATCATGTGAAGGAGAACACGAGCAACTGTCTAGCCACACAGGAAAAACCTATCCGAATTGGAGGATCTAAAAAAAAAAGACCCCAAACAAAAACCAAAACTGCAAACCTCCTGCCAAAATGGATGTAAGAGATGGAAACTGGACGTTCCAAGAAGGCACAGAAGGCACAGGGGATGATAAAGGGGAGCTACTGAGGAAGAGTCTAGAACCTTCCATCTCACTTCCAAAGAACAAGAGCGGGAAATTCTCAGGTAATTTGAGTATCACGAGCCAGAGAAAACAGTGGGTGTCTCCCTGGCCCATTTTATGAAGCTGGCATAATTTTAGTTCTACCCTCGGACGCAGATATGGAGAGAAAACGACGGAGGCCTCTCACTATGAAGACGCAAACACTCAACGTATTAGGCAACCGAGCCAGGAAACGTATCAAAAGAATAACACATTAGCACATTCTGACCAAACGGGGTTTATTCCAGGGGATAAGGGTGGCGCCCCATCAGGAAATCTGTCCACATCACGTAGGACATTAAAAAAAAGGGGGGGTTAAACTGGAAAAACAATGTGGTCCTAAGAGCAGGTGCTGAGAGGCCACTGCCGACGAGTCCCTGCGAAGGAGAGGAAAGACGGGACACCAGTCTGCGCCCGTCAGACGGGTCCACGCCGTGGAGGCCCGGCCCCCCGACTCCAGCAGCAGGTCTGGGAAGGGACCTGGTGTGTACCCCCTGTTGCATCAGCTCCCGGGGGTCTACTGCATGGACATGAAGGGAGGGCCCGTGTCCAGGAACAGGAGGATGCTTGTCTATGGCGGCCTTGTTCTGGGCTTGGGGCTGGGGGGCGGCGGCCCCAAAGTGAAGCCAGAGCCCATCCACGTGGAAGCAGTTGAGTCTGATACAGAAATGCTGATACGCAGCGTTTGAGAGAACAGTTCACACCACTGGTCGGCGACACGGAGAGGTTGCAGGAGAGTGTCCGGGATTCTGACATTCACGGCAAGACACGCCGGGAAAGCGTGTGTGAGCGACACTCGAGCCGGGAAGAGGCGGGCGCTGCCCGAGGTTATCAGAGGGGGAGATGGCCGGGCAGAAAGGGGCAAATACTGCGTTACCTGCTTTCCTATGGTAACGGGAGTGTGACATCATCTTTTTGGTTTGCCTTTCTATGAAAAAGATCGAAGCTAATTTTAAAAGTTTCAGGAGGTTTCTCCAGAAACATGTTCTCCCTCTGATGTTTATGGATTCTCGAATCATCTCCCGGCCCGAGAAAGGAAGCTTGGACCAGTAGCGACTGGGCAGGACCTGGTCTTCCCTGTGGGCGGTGGCAGCGGGGCTGGGAGGGAGGCAGAGGTCACAGAGACACCCTTTCAGTGCTGGGTTTCTCCAAGGCCTGGAGTGCTCGGACAGCCGGTCCTCCCACTCCGCCCTCCTGCCCGGGAGCCCCTGAACTACTCTAGCTGCGCAGTCTGCCTTTCGGGGCGTCGGCCACAGCTCCTAGAGTCTCTCCCACTTGGAAGGGCCCACTCTCTGGCTGTGGGCTTTGGTTTGGAAAGTGTAGCCCCTCCCTTCTCTCCCCTGAGCGCTCAGATTTCTGTTTGACATTTGGTTCTGGCTGGCTCTCCTGCTGAGCTCCCGTGGGCCACGGTGGCTGGACCATCTGAATGGGCAGGAGGGGACAGTTCTTGATTAAATCCAATTCTTTGCCTGTTCCGCGCTAAATCGTGCGGCTGAATGCGGCTGGAGAAAACCAGAACCAGGCTGCCTGGTCTCAGTTTAATGATCCCCAGCCTCGAAGGGGCCTTTCATGTTTCCTGGCTGACCTACTGTCCGTCCCTCCCTGGTCTGCGCACTTTCCCATGATCTCAAATGTCTGCCTTACCGTTCCCTCCTCCTTCCTCCGTGCTCCCGTCTGTGCTCCCTCTCCGCTCATCTGACCAAGGAGAAGCGATGGAAACAAGGAAACGAGGATGTCCTTAAGAGTCCACCGTATCTACCCCTCTTCCTGGCTAGTCTCCCTCCTCCCCTTTGACGGCCTTCCTGTATTATCACCCCCCACCCTTCTCCAAGTTCCAGCTGCTTCTCTCCTTCCATTTCTAGTCGGGTCACTCCACAAGGTTGTGGATATTCCTTGTTGGCAGTCAATGTCACCCCAACCCTCCTTCCATGTTCCTCTGGGCTCTAATGCCGTCCGGTTCTCCCCTTCTCCACTCCACTGAAGCTGCCCTAGGAGGCTCCCGGGACGCCGGTGCTGGAGACCCAGTATTGTTGCTCCTCATCCGACTTGACTTAACAGCAGCACCTGATACCTTCCCTCCTCTCTGAAAGCTTTCTGGACTCGGCTTCTAGGATCCAAACCCTCCGGCTTCACGCCTGTGTCTGGATGCTCCTGCTGCCTCCTGGGCTTTTCCTCTCCACCTGCTCACATTCTCAACTTTGGGGAGCCCCAAGGCTCAGATCTGGGGCTTTTTTTTTTTTTTTTTTTTTTTTTGCCAGACCCACTCGACTTACCCTTTGGGGACTTCATCCAGGCTCTGTTGGTCATCTGGATGCTGAGGACACCCAGTGGGAGTCCCCTTGGGCCTCGACGTCTCTCTCGAGCTCCGGACTCAAGCATCGTCAAGGAGGCACCTTCAACTTAGCACAAAGTGAGCTCTAAACCTGTTCCCCCTGAAGTCCCCTCTTCTCGGCCAACATGACAACTTCCATCCCGAGGAGGCCCCGCCGGGTCAGCCACCTGAGTGGGGGAGGGGAGGGGGTGCCCGCACAAAGCCAGGCTCTGGAGGCTGAAAGGTGAGGGTTTCGTCAAGGTGCGGGCTTTGCCCTCATAGCGTGCTTGTGGGGAGCGAGGGGGAGAGGCTGCGTGTTACTGTGAACGCTGTAATATGTGTGGCACTGATCACGGGCGATTGTTCTAGAATCTACGGAACACCAAGAGACCAGAAGCAGACAACCTGTCTGGGAAGTCAATAAAGCATTTTATTCCACAGGAAGAAAAATAACGACTCTGACATGAGGAACAGATGAAAGAGTCTTAACAGATCAGTGACTGTATGTAATCATGTTTACACAGTAGAGAACCAGATAATTTAATTTCAGGTTTTATCAAGCAGCTACTATGGTATTTTGAGGCACAGATGATGCTTAAAAAAAAAGTTGCCCTAGAGCCTTCTGAACATCCCGGTGAGTCCCCACCAGGCTGCTGGCCTTGCCCGCAGAGGCTGGACAGTGGCTGCTTCCCCCCAACCCCCGCCGTCAGTGGGGGTTCGGGGGCGCCTGCCTCGGGCCAGTGCTGCCCAGGGGCGAGGCCACAGCTCTGGCTGCCCGGCCCTGTGGGTTGGCCAACTGTGCTGGGTCGGGGAATTAGGATGGCTTTTGATTTCTCCTTATCCAATTTCTCCTCATTCAATTTCTTTTACTTTTCTCGGAGAGAAACTGTGTATTTGGGACAGCATGAAAATCGGGAGAAATTATCATAACAAAGTCTTAGACATCACGGGCTAAACACCAATTAAAAAAGAAACCAGGCACTCAAGGAGCCTGGGGCAGGGCCTGCTTCCTTCAGGGCTTTGAATTCTCTCCTGGCCGAGCAGGAGGCTCTGTCCAAGACCCCTGAAGCCTTGCCCCCGGGGGGCCGCGAGGGCAGAGGGCCCCAGAAGCTCTAGCGTCTTCTCAGGCTCCTCTGGGCGAGGACTTGCACAATCCACAGGACGGGCGACTGTTTCTAGAACCGATTAAAGTCAGAAGGGAGCCGGTAGGAGGGCACCGCACGCAACACCTCTTGGTGGCCCGTGGGGAGCAGCTCCGCTGGGCGCAGCCCTCAGCCGGCTTCCTGCATCCCAGCTGCCACCAGGGGCTGAGGGCCGCCCGCATGGGTCACACGAAATCCCACTGACTTCATTGCAGAAAGCGACAGAAGGCTCGCCGAGGCAAACAATCAGCCCTTCTGAGAGTCTCATCTTTAGGAGATCGTGGTCTCTGGCAGGTGGTGGGTCACTGATGGCAAAAAGGGCACAGATGGGGCGGCTGGGGAGGAGGACCCGCGGCAGGTGACGCCGGGCCGTGCTGCTGTGGGTCTCGTGTGTGAGCGGAGGGTCGGGACTGCCCCCCAGCAAAGACAGACGAACAACAAACCAAAACCCACCCCAGCCCTTCACAAGCCAAGTTTCGATTTTGCGGTCCAGCAACTTAGAGTCCGTGAAGACGGCACAGATCTTGGAGTTCACGACCATCCCTGGAAACACTGTTGAGCCAACGCTCTTGAGCACCTGTGCTAATGCTCCCCCCCGCACCCCGCTTGTTAGAAAACTCACGCCCGAGCGCGCCCGCACATGCACACACGCGTGCACAGGCGCAGGGGGAGGGACAGTGAGGGGGACAGATCAGCTTCATCTGCGTCGCGGAAGGGTTTGGGTCTGGACTTCCAAACACCAAAACCTTCTACACATCCGCTGACGCACTGAGTCTCGATCTCAGCTACGTGTGATGAGGCCGCGGAGACCGATGAGCTTCGTCACAATGAAAATCACAAAAATCACGAGGCTAGTCATTCATGCGGGAGTGAGCGCCCCTCCCAGGGAAACAGCAAACACAAGCCCCAGAAGGAAGGGGGCTCTCAGAGCAGGCCCTGCTAACTGGCTGGAACTTAAGACCAAGGACAAGAGATGTTCTAGCCAAATCTTGGTTCCATGAAAAATGGACAAAACAGCTTTTCTTAATACTCAGATTTCATTCCCTCTCCTGAGACTCTCTCCCTTCTCATCTGGTGTTACCACCGCTGACCCCAGGGCTGTGCAGCTGTGGTACCTGCCTGTGCCTTTATCGAAAGGAAAGAGTCCTAGGACCTTCTCCCTGTTGTTGCCCAGAAAGGAGAGCCTTCTCAGCGGGGACTTCTGAGAAGTCTGTGGACTTTTGATTCGTTAAAACAAACAGTTCTGTGAGATGTTTTTCCTTCTGAATCAACAGAGCCTACCAGTGTTTCAAACTGACCCTCTCTGATGATAACTTACAATGCTGGTGAGCATGAGCGTGCACACACACACTCAGACCCACAGTAACAGAACACAATGTACCTCAAAGTTGGGCAAGACTAGTCAGGAGGAAGCCAAATAGATGGAAAAAAAAACGAAGTGGGGGTGGGAAATAAATAAAAGATGGGTTTCCAAGCTACGGTCCTGCATCTCCCTCAGGGGCCGGCTCCGGCTCTGGGGCACAGGCTGCCCGACCCAGCCCTGGGAGCCCCGGGATCCCAAGGCACCCACCGGGGCACCTCCAGTCTTACTCAGTCTTCGTTCCTGTGACTTCTCTGGTTTCCAAAACTAACACAGGACATTCTTCAACTTTCAAGAATGCCTTTTTATAGAGAGTACCCTGAATTAGACGTGTAGAATTAGTGCAATAAAAGATCCAATATAATTTTGTATTACTTTACAGTTAACAACCTTTACACACATCACAGGCCCTGTTCAGAAATGCCCCTATATATTTACAAACACGCAGCTGTACCTATATACATGTTAACAAAATACAGGGCGATCTAAAAATTAGATTCATCTCAGTGCACTTTTTTTTTAAACGTTATTCAACCAAAACCTTTTAAAAATTATTTCCCCATAATCTAAAGTAACCCTCCACCCCACCCACAAATTAATATGGTTTCCACTTGTATCTCCCCCTTGTTTCTTGATATCGTCCCCCAAACCTTATTCTGATTGGACTGAGGCCCAGCCGAAGGGCCTTTCCTCCTGATGGATCTGGGGTGTCTGGGAGCGTCTCTCGGGCAACTGGGGCCTCTCAGGAGTCTGGCTCCAACTGCTCTTGGTTTTCATTGAGTCTTAACATGAGCTGCTGTTCATAGTAAAGGCTCTTTGCATAGTTTATCTCTTGTGATAACTTGACAGCAAGGCCCTCGGATTTCACATGGACCTGGAGAGCAGAACAGAATCAGTAACACGCCGGGGTAGGGGGCAAACAAATCGCAGGATGCGGACCATTAAACTGGCCCAGGCATCGGCTCCCAGCCTGGTGGCAGATCGGAACAGTATGGGTTTCCTTTTTTTTTTTTTTTTGGAAGTAGGCTCCACATCCAGCATAGAGCCCACTGTGGGGCTTGAACTCGTGACCCTGAGCTGAGATCAAGAGTCAGACCAGACTGAATTATCCGGGTGCCCCTGGTATGAGTTTCCTTTTAAGAACGATTCCCAGACGGGGCGCCTGGGTGGCTCAGTGGGTTAAAGCCTCTGCCTTCGGCTCTAGTCATGGTCCCGGGGTCCTGGGATCGAGCCCCACATCGGGCTCTCTGCTCAGCGGAAAGCCTGCTGCCCCGCCCTCTCTGCCTGCCTCTCTGTCTACTTGTGATCTCTGTCAAATAAATAAATAAAATCTTAAAAAAAAAAAAAAAGAAAGAAAGAAAGATTCCCAGGGCCTGTTCCTGGTGAGTGCTGCTTCCAGATTGGGGGCAGGGGAAATTCCTGGAATCTGTATCTTTAACATACGCCCCAGGTGACTGGGTGGCCAAGCCATACAGTTACCTGACATTTGGGACTCCCTGGACGGGAGCACCGGCCTCAGCTCTGAGGAGGCGAGGGTCTGCTGAGGCTTGACCAAGAGCGAGAAGGAAGGATTGCACCAAGGGGACCCACCTCTAACGTCCAGTGACAAGTCAAAGAGGGAAGCAGGAGCCTTTCTTATCAAGAATGCCTAGTTGCTCACTTGCCCTGAGAGGAGCAAAAGCATGGCTGGGCAAGGCTTCCCACCATCGAAAGGAACTTGTGGAAACACTCAACTTCTGGGTGTTAACTCTGTGGATCTACCAGCCCTGATTTAAGCCAACGACCCCAGGGGAGCGTGCACAAGCCAAGACTGCATTCCTGAGCAGGGGAAGGTCGAGGGATTCCTGAGGAGAGAGGCCCAAGAAGGTCGGCTGTGGTTTCTGATCTGTAGATGGAGCCAGGGGTAAGCAGGGCCATTTTGAACGGCCCATCATTCTTGAACGTGGCTGTGAGAATCCTGGCATACCGGGTGAAAACTGAGCACGGCCAACACCTCGGGCTCCTGCAAAGCCCGTGAAGTCAGACGGCGGCGAGAGGTGGTGAGCTTCCCACGCGCGCTTCTGCGGAGCCAACGGTTTCTCTGAGTGGAGGCAGCAAAGAGGTCTAGACCGCCAGCTCCGGAGTCACATCACCCGCACTTGAACCCCAGTTCCTCCCAGTGTTGCCCATATAACCTGGAGCGAGTCACCGGCCCAAACCAGGCCTCCTCACCAGGCAAGGGGGATCTGGCGGCACCGCGCCACACAACCCTCAGGAAACACTCAGTGTCTGTCCAGCAGGCTACACAGCGGATCCTTAATGCACACTGGTGACCAATGGGAATGTTACTGTTTGAAAGTCCTGCCGTGACAATACCTTGTGCCCTTTGGAGGCAATATATCCATTTTATTTAAGAAAATTTATTTAGAATTTATTCTGGGGAAGGGCCTGTGCTAGACACTGTTTCTCCGCGCAGACAAACGAGTCTGTGACTGTGACCCGGGAGAAAGAACCGAGAAGCCAGTGTGTGCACTAACTCGGGGCCAAGCACTGCAGAGTCCCGTTTTAGGAATAACTCCCCCCACGTGTCATGTGGGTAGGTCCTCAACACTCGCTACAGCCAGTATTACTGGCCACACTGTTATCGATGGGCAGGGGGGGCCCAGGGGCTGGGTCGTTCCTGGTGGAGGTGGGAGGGCAGCATCGCCCCAGTTAGTGCACACTGAGATCCTTCTGTATGTGGGACTGAGGAGTAGGACCCCTGGGGACCAAGAACAGCCCGGTGTAAACCTAAAACGAGTGCCTGGTGAAAAGCGTAAGCCTTCGAGGGCCCTTTTCTGTCTCTTAACCACTGCATACACCCGTTCGGGGGCCAAGGAGATGGGCCAGCGGTGCACTCACCATGGGCTTCTGGTGGGAAGGGCCAGGGATGGACACTCCGCTGCTCGAGTTCACTGCCTTCTTGGTCACCTGCACGTACACCTTCCCGTGGTCTTTGGAGACGAGGCAGTGGTAGAGATCGTCATATTTGACTTCCAGGAAGATGGCCTCTCGGTCCACATAGTCACCCCTCTTTAGGAAGTAGACGGCTTTGGAAGAGATGAGCACACAGTAGCTGTCGATGTTCTCCACGGCGATGAAGCTGCCGAGAAAGGGGGGAAATCAGTGTGGCATCCCTGAGCTGAGCCTCAGCCCCCGGATGGCGGGGCTGCTCCTCCTGCTCAACGAGCCGCCAGGAGGGGAGGAGGCATAGTGTGGGCTCCTGACCTCAAGCCCAGGCTTCCCCACGTCTACTATACCGCGAGCCTCAGTTTCCCCGTTTGCAAGTTGGGAATAAAGGTGTCACTGACCTCCCGGGGTTGTACTGCACGGGGCTGCCCGAGAAAGGTGGATCGTGATGACGACCCACAGCATCACCGAGAGAAACCTTATATCCTGACGTTGCATTGTGTGTGGGGTCTTTGGCAGGGAGAGCTTTTGCGGGAGTTTAAGGCGCAGAGGATACATGACATTACCCGGGCTTTGGTGGACACAACAGAGGAGGAAAATACAAGCTTTTCACTCCTGACAAAGTAGCTGCTGACAACGTTCACGGCTAATGAAGGGTGGTGAAGGCCGGGCCCGGAAGACATGGGCGGGTTGGGGGGGGGGGGGGGGGGGGGGGGGCGGCGGGACAACGACTCGGGATTTAAACTCGGTTCCCAAGCGGGCGGGTGCAGGAAGACGGCATCTGCTTCCTTCCTTGTCGCAGCTCTCCCGGGAGGCGGCCCGGCCTCCGCTCCACACCTCAGTGACTGGGAACCCTGGAGAACGCCACTGCGTGTTCAGAAAAGTCTAATAAACTAGAAAGCGCTTTCTGAAGCTGTCGTCTCGATTTGACTAACGTTCAGTCATTACTTAGCGGGGCGGTAGGGCCACTTGGAAAAAAAAAAATCCCATCCCTCTTCCTCCACGGAGCTCCCAGATTTAAAGTGGAAATTTATGCACGTCAGACCTTTCAGCTCGGCTCCTCAATGAAGGGCAGTGACCCTTGGAAACGGCCACGGCAGCTCTCCGGGGCCTGGCCGCCTCCGCGGCATCTTGTGACAGCCCGCCACAATGGGGCGGCCACGTCGAGGGACAGCAAAAGAGACCAGATGACGGCAAGCATACTAAGAGCTGACGACAGGCTGGCTGTCAAGCTCTGGCCCCCTGGGACTTGATGTCCTGAGAGGAATTTCCAAACTGCAGCCGCTGAGCCGAGGCTCCCCCTGGAGCTGTTTGGGGACTGGGGTCCCACGATGGCTTTGTTTCTCAGCGGTCACAGAACGGCTGCTGGGAGGGCGCCCGCCTGCCTGCTGGGGCCCTTTCAGACCCCGGGCCCTGGCTCACCTGCAGGCTCACACATCCACCTCCGGGCACAACCTATCCAAGCCGAAGCCTCCCCACCTGACGGTTTCCAGGTTCCCACTTCTCCAGGAAGCCTCACTGAAATGCTCCAAGCCTGCCCCCACCTTCGAATGCGGAACTGCTTACCTTCAAGAGCCCTGCCAGACACGGACGTGGCTCTCGGGGCGGATGCAAGAGCAGGGTCCGCATCGTACGCCCCCGCGTCTCCCTGAAAGCCCACCACCACCGAGTCAGCCACCCGCTACGTACTCAAGTAAGTATCCGCCTGTTCCAGTTGCCATTTTAATTACAGCCTTGCATGACAAAAATTGGGGTTTATTGTTCTATTCTAACTGGTTGGCAATGCCAAGAATGCAGACTTGTAAAGTCTCAATGCCAAAATTAGAACTACCCAGCAGCTTTTGGTGTTTAGGCCACTTAGCGCAGAATTTCCCACATTCTAGGTTCTGACAGTATCAAGGGGACAGCTTTATCGCTTAATCAAACTGAAAGGAATCTCAAACAGCTCCTGGGGGCGGGGGGAAGAAAAGAGGAAACAGAGGGAGACAGGCAGAGAGAGACAGATGACAAAAGCAACCTGACATAGACAGGAAGCACCACAGGCCCAGAACTTGCTGAGCAACTGACATGAAAACTGCAAACGGCCCGTGGTTTCCGAGCAGAGGTGGGCTGGGCACGCAATGGGCTCCCAAAGGAGACCCCAAAGTTGGCCACTGCCCCGGGGTGAGAGCAGGAATGTGCATTAAAAATCCAACTGAGGGGCGCCTGGGTGGCTCAGGCGGTTAAGCATCTGCCTTCAGCCCTGGTCATGATCCCAGGGTCCCGGGATTGAGCCCCACATTGGGCTCCCTGCTCAGCGGGAAGTCTGTTTCTCCTGCTTCTCCCCCTGCTTGTTCTCTCTCACTCTGCTCGTTCTCTCTCAACTAAATAAAATCTTTAAAACATAAAAAATAAAAATCCAGCTGAGGTTATTTCCTTTCCTCTGGTCCAGTGCGGGATGGACCTACTCCACGGCCCTTACCCCCAGTCGCACCTGTCTGGAACCTGCCGTAGCTACACTGAGGCCCAGCTTCTAGAAAGCTAGGCCTTTCCATCCGGGCAGCTGCTCTCACGCCCAGGCCAGGGTGGCTGACATTAGTAGTGCACTTTCCACACTGGAACACTTTTATAGGCTTTCAAATAGACTCCTTTCCAAGATGCCACAGATGGCGAAGTCCCTAGTCCAGCCAGAGCCGCCGCGGGAGGAAGGGTGACTCTGGGCTTAGAGGCCCGGTGGTGGCACTTGTCACAGAGGAGGAAAGGCTGCCAGGCCAGGCGGCTCTGGGCAGGCCAACTGCCGTCCCTGTGGCTCGGTTTCTTCATCTGACAGAGGTGACGCCATCTGCCAGGTTCTTCACCAAGTGGCAAAGTCTGAAGAATTCATGGCCAGACCTCTGTTCTGTGCCCAGGGGCCCCCTTCGGGCCCTGAAGCCACCACCGGTAATCGCACTCTCTGGACGGGTGTATCAACTCTTTGAAGTCTTTTCAAATCACAGCAGATCAGAGCCAACGGTACAAGTGAGAGGAGGAGAAAGGGAGAGAGTGAAGCCATGGCCGGGGCGCCGGGTCCCCAGCCGCCTGAGCAAGGACCCAGAGGCTGACTTTGCCCGGCTCTGCCTCTCCGCTTCCCTCCTGCCGCGCCCCAACAGTGCTACCACCTGCCGCCGCTGCTCCGGGTTGCTTCAGTAGCCTCCTCCTCTTTTTCTCCTTTACAGAATCTAGGATGATTACAAGTCCGCTCTAGACTACGGGTCCCCTGCTATGGAGACAGGTCCCAAACATGTCCACAGTCTGTGAGAGGAGCCACGACTCAGGGTGACCGGAGAAGCCGGCCAAGGCAGCGCTCCTGGGCCTTCCCCTCTGCCAGTGGCGCCGTCCTCGGTCCCTTTCTTCGGAGCCACAGCGCTTCGTCCCTTCCTGGCCATCCACCTGCGGAAGCTGCTTCTCTCGGGAGGCCCGGGGTTTGCTCACACAGCTCACGGAGCCGTGGCCGCCCCGGAGCTGTGTCTGGACGCCGGGCTTCCCACTGTTCATTCTGGAACAAGCCCGTTTCACGCAGGGCTGCTCTTGGCCCACAAATGAAGGGACTGTGGTAGAACCTCACGGGATGGCAGAGGACGAAAGCCAGTGCGGTCTCAGGGGGACCCTGGGCACACGCTTCTAGCCTCTGACCTATGAAGAGCCCAGAGGTTCTCTGCGCACACACACGCCACGGGTCCCCACGCTCAGCACGTGCTCGGCCGGGCCGCTGCCCCTCCTCCAGCCCCCTCCTCCCGCCACCTGTCTGGAGCACTGGGCCCCGTCGCCATCCAGCCACTGGGACGAGCGGCCCGGACGGAGGTCACTCTCACCTCCTCCTCACTCCGGCTCTGTATTTAGTCATCGCTGGTGCCACCTCCCCAAACACCCTCGGCTCTGTCCCCCCACCATTGGCGTGGACCACACCCACGCTCCCCCCGCCCGACTGTGATCCGTTTCTTTGCTGCCGGCAAGGTGACACTTTGAACATGTAATTTGAGTGGGGTCCTCTTCAAAACCTCCCCACTGCCCACAGGACAGGCGAGTTCAGTACGGCTTCTAGGATCTGGACTGTGGGCCGCCTGCCACCACCCCTGGCGGACCCCAACCAGCCAGGAACTCTGCCGCCTCCGCGCCTGTGCCCGGCGCTACCCCTTCTCTTGTCTGGGGCTTTCTCTCTTCTCTCCCAGGCACAATTCTCCTCATCCTGTGGGACCAGGTCAGTGTCCACAGTCTTTCCTGGCTCTCCAAGCATAAATTAATCACTTCCCCTTGAGGCCTCATAACACGCGGCTCACACTTCTATTTTAAAAGCAATCATACGTTATAGATTGTTAGTAATACGGTCCTGCTTCCCCTGCCAGACTGCGAACTCGTCAAGGAAAGAAAAAACTTCTCACTAGCCCTGGCACAGAGCAGCATTCAACACGGACGTGCTAGGTAGTTTTACAAAATGACAGTGAATTTACGTTGTAAGGTCCAGTGGAGTTTGCTAGAGCACATGCGGCTTTGTGTGTTGGGACTGTATTTTACCCAGAAGTAAAGTTACAAAACTCTCCTGGAACTCTTGATCTAACTTATTAAAGATTTAGTCAAGCCATTAACTTTTTTCAGTGCAGATCTGTCCCATACAAATTTTCATTAAGGGGCGCATCAAAGAATGTCCAGTTCCCTAAGTGTCAGTGGTTATCGACAGATTATTATCCGGTCTGGAAAATGGAAGCGAGTGAATTTTATCCCATTCCTCAAAAGGACCTGTCTTTTGTTTTCGTTTTCAGGCTGTCTCTGTTGCTCTAAGGTTTATATTGGTGATTCTACGCTGTTAGAATCAACACTATAACCTGTGCTCTAAAAAAAATTTCTGATTTCTGTCTCTATCTGCAATTTGTGAAGAAGGGTAGATGAGACCGAAAATACCATAAACAGCATGGTCACGGAGAGGGCAAGAAAGGAAAAATTGCTCTTGATTTCATTTCTTTTTGTGCTCTGAATGTGCTGACCACGTGTGTGAGCTTCTTTCATCAGAGAAAGAACTGGTTTGGCTGGTGGGTTTACAGGCTGCTTTTCTGTTCTTTTTTTATACTTCTCTGTATTAAAAAAAAAAAATCTCATAAATGTCACTTTCTGAAATGACATTTTGCAAATACAATTCAGTCGTCAAGCTCCAGAATACAGTGTCAGGTCACATGGGTGGCTCATGGGCACCCGTTCTGATCAGGTTAAGAGCCACCTTAATGGTTACAATACTGGAGTGTCACTTTGTCTGTGATCAAGTATTAGAAATAAAATAGCAACTTTTTTTTTTTTTAAAGAAAATGAGGTCTCTGGCTACAGATGAGATCCTAGTTATGAGGAAAAATTAATTTAATCAGAGGGGACAAATTTTACTTTAACATCATCTTAACCCAGGATCCTATTTCAAAACCCAAACTAAAACGAATGGGAAGCAACAGTGAGTTTGCAACATACCAAAGAAACAGTCGATTCTTCTGAAACCAAAGCCTTTTCAGCTGGCCAGACCCGAAATCCTATGTCAGTAACTATCTTTTTAATACTAATTAATTAAATAAAATGAAAAATTAAATGAAACTTGATCTGGGAGGACAAAGTTGAAGTGCCCATGGCACTGGGGACTTTGTGGGGTTTTCACTACATCAGGAAGTAATTACACAACATTTTCCAGAAGTGAAACAGTGAGCCTAACTGGAAAAAAATGTGGAAACGTTTAGTTAGAACAGTAGAGCAAGGTATTAAAGACCCTTTTAAGGGGTTAACTCTGAAGGAAAATATGCAAATAATTAGGTCTTTAAATATGTTTTTAATTACAATTCTAGGATAAAAGTCAGAGGTATAATTTGGGACTTGTGTGCTTTTCTTGAAAGCCCCTTTCTTGCAAAGTGATGATTCTAATGTTCACGTCACCGTGAAGACCCAGCCTGACAACCTAGGATACTTCAGAGAATTTGCTGGCTTCCTTGATGACTTCTTCCTTGTACCCGAGGAAGGCCACAGTCCCGTGCTTCCTTCAACATTCACCGGAGAGATTTACCCACAAACTTGGGTAGCAACACATGGTTTTCATCTTTAGAGTCAAAACTCATTCATCCCAATATCTTTCCCCAGTTCATACGAATTTCAAGAGTTTCATGAAATCAATTTTACTGACTTCAGTTTGATTCCAGTTTCCAGCCATACGTGGCTCAATGTGCGTGTCTCGCTGGGAACAATCCTGGGCTAGCTGTGCCACGCAATTTCTCCCGTGTTTCTGGCACATGCCATTCTACTGAAAATGAATTTTGTAAGGGCCAGAGACGGTTCGAACAGAGTAGGGGTGAGTGGGGGAGGAAACTGAAAGCACAACGTACAATCATTTATAATCTCAAAAAAACCCCCAAAAGATGGCAAGGTGAACACGTATTACTATAATGCGACACCGCCGCTCTCCAGCTATAATTTGTTCAACAAATATTTACTGAGTGCCTATTATGTGCCAGGAACCATTCCAGGTGCTAAGGATGGACTAGTGAATGATTAGACAGATCTCCCCGTGCTGCTCTGCCGGACCCGAGGAATGACTCTCTGGGCCTGTCGTCCAAAAGTTCCGTCAGCAAAGCAGCATGACGGGCAGCTGAGCCACGAAATCCACCCCAAGGAGCAGGACTAGAAAGTCCTCCCTGGAATGAAGCTGCCTGGGGAGTGTGGGCTTTGCAACGGTGATCAGAGCTGGGCCTAGACTTAAAAAGAAGCATGCTGCAGACAGAACTGTGTCCCTGCAGAATCCTTACATTGAAGCCCTATTTGGAGGAAGGGAATTACGGTTAAATGATGTCATCATGGGTGGGGTCTCCGTCCTACAGGGTTAGTGTCCTTCTAAAAGATACCAGAGCTCCTGCCTGCTCTTGCCATGTGAGAACACAGCCAGAAGCTGGCCATCTGCGAGGCAGGAAGAGAGCGTTCACCAGGAACCAAGCTGGATGGTGCCTTGATCTTGGACTTCCCAACCTCCAGAACTGTGAGAAAATGGTGTTTTTTTTTTAGGGCAGCCTGAGCTCAGGCCATGTAAGGCACCGCCATCCTTAAGAGCCCTTCCAGTAACACTGCAGGGGGTTTGGGTTACACAAAACACATCCGGGAAGAAGCCATCCGATCCAGTAAGCAGCAAATGATTTCTGGACTTAATTTTTGTTGTCTCCATTCAAATATTGCTACAAAAATAGGAGATGAGGTCAGCTTAGCACTGTGTCTAACAATGACAATGACGGCTATCCTGAACTAACCTCTGCCTCAGATACTCCTCCATCAACCCCAAAATATTCACGGCCCTCGGAGCCTTCCTGTTTTAGCTTCAGCTTAAAGGAGATAAATAAGCATTAAGAGAAATTAAGCGAGCATTTTGCTACTCATTAGGCATAACCAAACGCCTTCTCTGGACTGCTGGTTCTAATACCAACTTAAGTCACAGAGCGTTTTTTGCTAAGAGGGTGTCTGCAGAATATGCTAGAACAGTGATATACTGAAAACTATCATATCAGCTTGAAATAATTTCACTAACTGAAAACACCGCAAGACCCGAGGTATGTAAGGCTTAGCATTCAAAGAGTAACAAAACAACGTTTCAAAGATCGCTTTGCTAAAGCTTCCAGCGACTCGCGGTCTGCCATCTGTTGATCTGTTTTGGTCTGCAGCAAAGAGCAGAACATCGGAGCTTTGGAACATCTTACAAAGAAGAAAAGCCTTGAAGTTGAGAACGTTCAACTCCCTATCTTCTCTTTGAACAAACCAGGAAGGGACTGCCATTTTCAAGAAACAAAGCACTGGGGTCCCACTGCGGAGCCTAGTTTGAGAACCGCTGCTTTGAGGAAAAGGCTCTGGACAAGCAGTTCTACACCCGTAGGGTGTTTGGGCCACGGAATCTCGGGCAAGTTCCAAGGTCTAAGAGGCACGGTGGTGCTCGGGACAGGAGAAATGTCTCGGACTCCGAGACAGAGGAGACGACGAGCTCAGGGAGCCCACGGGGCTGGTGTCCCACTTACAATTCATCTTGGATGTTGTCCGTCAGTTTGAAGAGCTGCTCCTGCCCCTCCGCCTGGCTCTCCGAGTAGCGGGGCAGCAGCCCCTGGGGCCCGGTGCAGCAGCGCGGCTTCCGGACCCTCTGGGCTTGAGTCCTGCACGGGGAAGGGAGCACCAAGCAGGGAGGTTAGGTGTTGCGGTTAAAGGATCTCCCCTCCTCATCCGAAATAGAAAGCCCTGCACCATACCAGGCATACCCTGGCTTTCACGACGGGAACCAAGCCACAGCCTCACCTGTGAAGGCACTAGGAAGGAGCTGCTGAAGACTCCAGTTTTGTTTTGTTTTTAAAGATTTTATTTATTTATTTGAGAGTGAGAGTGCCCGCGAGCACAGAGAGAGAGAGAGAGAGAGAGAGAGGCAGGCTCCCCGCTGAGCAGGGAGCCCAACACGGGGCTCGATCCCAGGACCCCAAGATCGTGACCTGAGCCGAAGGCAGACGTGCAACTGACGGAGGCACCCAGGCGCCCTGAGACTCTGGTTTTAACAAGAACCCTGCCTCTGCCGTTTCCTGGCCGGGCGACCATGGACAACCGAGTTAGATTCTTGAATGCCAGGTTCGTTTTCTCCATAAAATGGGAGGACACATACCCCATGGACAGCTCACGGAGCCTGTGCCGGACAGGATGGGGGCTAGCTACCAGCAATGGCTCCTGTTGTTGCTATTACTGACACTTCTACTTGGGAAAACCCCACTTTTCTAGGAATCTTTAGGAGATGCACCTCTGGCCTTGGAAGGGCCAGGAAGAACAGTGCAGGGGCTTGGGCATCTAGGAAGCACATGCCAGGCTTCTGGCTTCTTTTAGGAGGAGCTCAGTGCCTGGGCACAGGAATCCTGGGAGGGCGAGGAGAGGCTCTATGGACGGGGCCCAGGCCACAGTCTGGGATTCTGTAGCGACTCTAACTCATGCCATTCGGCGGTCGGCTGCCCGAAGGAATCTGCTTTGCCATGGCTTTCAGGGTAGGCTGATGTTGTCTTTTTCCACAAACCATATACAGGGTAATTGATAAGTACTTTTCGGTGTTTTCCTAGAAACAGGAGTCCATATTTGTCTTGGAAAGGCTGTGCATATTTCAGATGACTGATAAGAGTGTGCCGGGTCTGTCCTCGGCCTTGTACTCGCTGTACTTTTCATTATTTGTTCCTGGATTCCACTGGAGCAAAACATCCCTCTCTAGACACAGCTAACAGAGAAGAATAAGGCTTGAATCAGCACTGAATCAGCATTTCTGAGCCATGCACTAATAATGGCAGTGTAGAGACTTACTTGCAAGGGCATAGAAGTGCCTCAGAGGGCAAACTGGGGTAGTAATATGGACAGAAACAGCCAGAAGCTTGCCACAGGCCATGTAATGAGATAGTGGCAAAACTGGGACATAGCAAAGCGCTCCTGGGCCCAGGTCAACGCTCTGCTCTGGGCCGTGATGTGTGGAGTGCCATATCTGGTTAATGTCTGATATGTACCGGAGCCAGAAATCCAGTGATAAATTTGTACAAGTTCTGGATTAAGGATACCCTAGATACCACTAATGTAAAGAGATTGGGAAGAAGTTTCAGTGATCTGTCCTAAGGGAATGGGTAAAAAAAATTCTACTTACATCAGGTACTTACATAGGCCCACTACAAATAGTCACAATTTCTTCTTCAAGATTTAGGCCCTCTAAGTGTTGGCCTCGGGACTGAGTTGGCCTTTTACACGCTCATCATTGACTGAAGGTAGGGAGGGCAGTGTAAGGAGCTGCTGCAGGGCCACAGTGGAGAAGCCAGCCAACTGCTGCTTGAGGGACGCTGGCCAAGCACAGGGAGGGAGCGTGGTACCCTTTCCCGGGCAGCAAAGCCCTGCTCTGGTCGCCTTGCCTGGGAGACAACTACTGTCATTCCAAGCCCTGCCCAGGGAGGGCTAATGAAGGGTCCTTTTCCCTAGGCATCCTTCTCCCTACTATTCTGTTGCCCATGAAGTTCCTAGAAGAGGTTCAGGCTATTGGGGTAGAAGCCCAAAGGCCTCTCCCTCTAAGAGGAACTGGACGGGGCCCATTCCCCACAGTTTGTCAATGTTAAGATTTCATCCTGACACTTCTCACCACATCTTTCCAATCCACTGGGAGGTCTGTGGGTTCAACATCCACACAGACCCCCATTCCAACAACTTCTTCATCTCTATTCATAACTAACGAACCATCTCCAGATTAGTAATGGATTATTACAATAGTCTTGTAATTTATTCTATTTCCACCCTGTCTGTTCTCCTCACAGCAATGAGAATGATGCTTTTAAAATAAAAGTTAGATCAAGTTAGCCATGTGTCCAAAATACATTTGCTTCACATCCCACTTAGATAAAACATTTGCTTAATTGCTAGGCTCCCCATCTGGAACATCCATGAAAAGGATTTTGTTTCAGTCACTGCTATTCTGGGATCGAGAACAGTACCTGGTTCATGACTGAAAACAATGAACATGAGTTGAGTAAATGAATGAATGCATTTGGCAGGGGGCGGGGGGCAGGCACAAGGGCCATTTTAACCATGGAACTCAAAAGTAAAAGTGCTGTACAAACTTTGGTGGAGAGTTTGAAGACCAGAGATTCTGAGCCTTGGAGGTCAACAAAGTTAAGGCAAAATATGGACCAGCTAGAATCCTATCTTCCTGAGAGAAGGATCAAGGATGTGTTTATACTGTACACGGATCAAAATGAAGGATGGGGAAGGAAGGCATAGTCATGAAATTAATGTCTTCGCTAACACATGTACTTTCCTTAAAAGAAACAATCTTTTCATTAGCACCCAAAGTGGGAACAGCCTGCTACCAACGAGAGGAAGACTAAGAGTCCCAAATTTCTCTGGTGGGATCCAAAGAAGCCAGAGAAGTCAAAGAAAGGAGGCTCGTTTCTGGACCTGAGCTCCTGGAAGTCGCATCTTGTAACAACTACAGGACAGTAGTGCCTCGTGTTATCACATTATCAAATACCTGTTCAGTGCACACAGTTACCTCTTTATTCCATGGCATCCCTCAGGATCCACCCCAAATTTCACTGACCCAGCCCCACCTCCACTCCTAGCACATCTCTGAAGTAAACTATAAGCCCACCCAAACACCGGAGAATAGGAAAGTCGAGGAGCTCCCTTGTGGGTATATACGGCCTATCCTTTAAGTTTCTTATCTGTCTTCCCCAACAGGTTGCAAAGTGTCTTCCCACCTCCAAGGTCCTCATTCTGTGACCAACCAACCATCAAGGGACGGCTGGCGATAGCATTCAGACACAGCTGACTGGAGGCGCTCACTGTGGCATTCAAGGCTTATTTTTCACATGGACATAGAAGAAAGAAAGAGTTCAGCTTTGTCCTGGAAGGAAACAGTCTCGTAACTGCAGGGGCTGCTAGAAGGCGTGGATTAGAGATACTCTTACAAGGAGCACAAAGGGGTTAAAGGAATTCTTCCCCAGATCTCTTATTTCTTTGTTGCTGTTGGTACCTGAAAAACTACCTTTTCTTCTCCAAAACTCATCTAGAATTTTAACTTCGAAAGCCCAAGCTGGAGGCTGTAGGCGGTGTGCGTGTGCGCACTTAAAGTCACTGTGTGTGAACAAATCTGGCACCAGACTTAATCAAATAATTATGAACAAAAATCCATAAGCTAGTGTTTTCAAACCTTGTAAGGCAGCAAAAACTTTAAAGTGACCTTCTCCACAGTGGGCCACTGTGTTATGGAACTTTTTTGTCCATCTGTTGATGACGACAGCACTCTAAATTCCAATAACCCTTTGTAACCGGTGTGGCTGTCGGTAACAGCAATCCTGTTTGTTCATCTGCTGCGACTCAGGAACACGGCGCGTCTATTTTTGAGTTACAGTTCTTAAGTCCCTTCCCTGCATTCATGTTTCCCGGGAGCCTGGGGTCACCTGGAAGGAAAGGACTCTATTCTCTTTTAAACTGTGTTTTAAGGTTAGGCTCATCATTATCCTCGGTTCAAGGCCACTGTCATCACTGGCCTTTTCTTTCTTTATTTTAAATGGTAATAATAAACATCTGTGAAACCACCATCCCCAACCCACAAATGCAGTCATTGACCATAACCTGAATGTCTCTGTGTGGTCCTCTGCTGTTCCCTCCCACCCCCTGTTCCTCCTGCACCTAAGACAGCCACGATTCTAAATCTTGTACTTATCATTCCTCTGCGTCTCTTCTTCCTGTAGTCTTAGTACCTGTCAACATACGCTCTGGTAGAGTCTCATTATATTCTTTGGCTTTAGTTGTTCTAGTCTTTAAAAGGATGTCGCTGCCTTTTTATGTTTGGGGACTTACTTCTTCCTTTTAAGTCACACTGCTAAGATTCAGCCATTCTTTCGTGTGCATTTTTAACCCATTTATCGTACCTGCTTATTACTCTCATTCCATTGTAAGGATATTCTATGATTCATCTGTTTTCCTGTTGATGATGGTACATGGTTTATTTCCAGGTTTTGCTATTACAAACAAGGCTGCTATGAACATTCCTGTAAATGTCTCCTGGTGAAAAGAGGCAAGAAATGCTTGGGGTACATATATTTAGGAGGTCTTTGCTGGATCATCAGGCATGAATGTCCACCTGACAAGATGATTTAGGTTGTTTTCAAATCTACACTCCCACCAACAATGCATGTAAGAGAGCCTCGCAATCCATATCCTTCCCAGCACTTGGTACCGTCTAGGACAACCCGTCCAATAACATAGCCTCTCGTCTAGTACGGCTACTGACCAACTGGACAGTTGCTAGTGTGAGCAAAGAACTGAATTTTTACTTATTTATTTGGAACTGAATTTTTAAAAAAAATATTTTATTTACTTATTTGATAGAAAGAGAGATCACAAGTAGACAGGCAGGCAGAGAGAGAAGGGGAAGCAGGCTCCCCACCGAGCAGAGAGCCTGATGTGGGGCCCAATCCCAGGACCTCGAGATCATGACCTGAGCCAAAGGCAGAGGATTAACCCACTGAGCCACCCAGGCGCCCCTGGAACTGAATTTTAAAATATAACTTAAATTAGGGGCACCTAGATGGCTCAGACGTTAAGCATCTGCCTTCAGCTCAGGTCCTGATCCCAGGGTCCTGGGATCAAGCCCAGCATCGGGAACCCTGCTCAGCGGGCAGCCTGCTTCTCCTTCTCCCATTCCCCCCTGCTTGTGTTCCCTCTCTTGCTGTGTTTCTGTCAAATACATAAAAAATAAAATAAAATAAATGTAATTTAAATTTAAACTGCCTGTTAAACAGTACTGGTCTAGATTCTCAAGGTTTGGCTACTCGAATGGATATAAAATGGCATCCTGTTGTCTTTATTTTTTTTAAGATTTTAAATATTTATTTGAGAGACAGAATTCAAGAGAAAGCAGAAGTGGGGGAGGCAGAGGGAGAGGGAGAGGCAGACTCCCCACCGAGCAGAGAGCCCGATGCGGGGCTCGATCCCAGGATCCTGAGATCAGGACCTGAGCTGAAAGCAGACATTCAACTGACTGAGCCAACCCAGGCACCACTCCTGTTGTTTCCTTCCCATCCCCACCCTTCCTTTTCCACCTAAAGGATGATGGTGCCCATTACAAGAAATGGAGCGAGTGGATGCTAGAGTGGAAGGGTCATCTTCTAAGGTATGCTGGCCCACCTCTGTGGGGCCATCCTCTGGCCTCCCCTGCTGGCCTTGCTCCCTGTCCCTTGGTTACCTTCCCTATCGGGATGTGCTGCTCCTTGGACAGAGCCTTGGTACTCCGGCCCTGGGGATGACCGACCCTCCATTTCGCAAGATGTGGCAAAACCCCGCCCACTCACCTCTCATTAGTTGACGGCGTCTTTTACTAACACTTGACATAAAAGATGGTTTAAAACATGAGTCTGTTTAGTGCATATGCAGCAACTCTGCCTCCGCAAACCTTTGTTTAGCCAAAGGTCTGTGGTGTATTTAATTGCTGCCAGCTGGGGGTCTGTCGGCCATTTTAAGCTCTCAGCTGCTGCGGTTTATAAATTTCACAGTGTATAGAAAGAAGCAGGCCTTCCAGTCAACCAGCTAATCCAAAATGTCAGCACCAAATGAACTTGAGCTTTGAACTCCATGAAAATGTCAGAGAGTCGGCTGTACGGCATGGACGACTCTTCCCCCAGGGAAGGGGCTGCTGATACAGTGGCTGATACACGGCAGATATCCACCCGGTGAGCGTGTTCAGGACAGAGTAGGTCTGCATCTGGCCACTGCCATCTGACATACACTGGAGGCCTCGAACCAAGATGACGATAATGAAAACAATTCATGTCGTTTTCTTTACACCACAATAAATCCAAACAAGGTGACACCGGGAGATCTAACCAGTTCCACTTGGGTTGATCTTGCCTTTCAGCCCAAGGGTCAACAGTTGGCCACCCATTATTTGTTCTTTGCTGATATGATGAGTAACTATGTCATAGCTCGATTGGTTGAAGACAGATGCTGTACACACAGACCCACACCCCCATACAGCTTAAGTTAAGCTATTAGTCGGCTGAGAAATTTGTCATGGCCAATGTCTATCAACCAAGGGAGGTTCAAAAACAACCAGTAAATGAGGAGAAAGTGTATGTGTCAGACACATGGCTTCCTACTACAATAGAATGTTTATTCGCCCGATGACTGCCATCTTCCTCGGGGGCTGTGTGTACTGACCCCAAGAGAGTGATGGATTGTGCCTGCATTTACTTGATGTGTGTGTCCGAGACTTTTGTTTTAATTAAATATCTTACAGATACATACTGTGCTCAGCTGAGCACAAACAGTTAAGCTCAGAACAGAAGGTCAACCCGGACTATCTCTTCAAATACGGTTAATGGATGACAGCTCCAAGATACCGGGATTCTCGACTGAGCGGTTCAACCAAACATTTGTCAGTTCTCTAAAAGGACTCAACGGTCGGTCTAAACAATACTCAGCCCCGGAACTGAGTTTAACAAACTGGTTAGAGCTGCCCCCCATGCCCCCCGCGGTCGTGTCTGGAGGTTCAGGAAAGCCCGCACCATGAGCTCCATCTCAGCCCAACCTCTAGCCCTCTCGTCCCTACTGTGCTCACTTCCAAAGACTAAGTGGGAAAGCATTTTTTCTCCACAGATTTTACTCCTTTCAGTGGAAACTGTAATCAGAGGAGATTCTGCAAGAGGATGAAGGCCTCCAAAGTTTGGCTCAGTTCACATGAGAAATTCTTCCCCTCAGTTCCATGACAAACAGAAATCCACTTTCTAGAACCTAATCAGAGACAGCATTCAATCCATTGGTTTACTAATACGTGCTGAGCTCTTGCTGCACTAAACCTTGAACCCAGAAGATCGCACCAAATATTGAAACCATCATAGCAAATGCTACGACAATTTGGAACTCAACGCAAAAAAATAGGTTGGGCAGAATGAAACTGAGGATCCAAAGTAAGACAGCCAGAAAAACGAGCTTGCTCAGAGCCCTGCGAATGGCATGTGTCTTCCTCTGCCCCCATATCCCCACCCCATGTAATGACTTTTCCTGAGCTATCACAAGCAGAGGCTTTCGCCAGGCCTTTGGGAAGACAGGGATGAATCAAGTTTCCGGGGACCCTGCTGGAGTCTAATGTAGAAGATAAACAGAAGGCAGCAATTCTAATGTGGCAGGGGGCGGTGGGGGAGTACCCGGGGAGAGGCCAGGTTCTGTGGCCAGGCTGCCTGGTCAGAACCCCAGTTCCACCACTTACAAACTGTGACCTGTGGCAAGTTAACCTCCTGGGGCCTTGGTTTGCTCATCTGTAAAATGGGGATGATAATAATGAGGTTGTTGTGAGGAGTAAATAATGCATCTAAGTGCTCACAACAGTGCCTGGTATGTGACAGGCAATCAACAAAATGCTGTCTGGGATGGTGACGGCGACAAGGACGTACCCATGGAGAGCGCCGTGTGTACCAAGGCAGACCCTTACCTAGCTTAGGTCGCTGAAGCCCGGGTGGGCTAGGGTCCAGCAGCCAATCTTTCTCACTTAGTTTTCTTTTTGGGGAAACTGCTTTAGACAGAAATATTTCCCTTTTCCTTCTGCTTTCTTGTTAACATTCTACTTCCTTCTCTCTAGAGTTCCGCATTGTATTGTCACAATTGAAAAATGTGGGAAAGATGCTGATTCATGAAATCGTTAGCAATTATATTCCTATCGCTGTGAAGGTTTTAGTAATTTGACATCCTGCAGTGGGGACAACATTTCCTGGGCTGGGCTCTCTCCCGTCAGTGGGATTCACACCTGACTTGTTTATAGGGGTCAAGGCTTCCTATAACCCAACACATGTTTTGGGGACCCCATGACATTGCAACTGTGACAGCTGGTAGGACTCATGCCAACAGATATGCCTACTGGGATTTAACCTCTAAGAACAACACTACTGGAAAGTTTTTTTTCTGGAGGCAACTAACTGCCTCGGGCGCCTCGGGCGTGAGCCTACCTGTTCATGAGGCTGGGGGAGGGGCAAAGCCAGCTGGCTTCATTACGAATGCCGATCAAATGGCTGACATTATAGTCAGATTATTGCCTAATATAGCCTCGGATTTCCTAAAATGCCTTTCTGTATGCATCCAGGGGTTGCTTCTGTGTTTTGGTTTGGTTCCTTGTTTTTGAACAGTGGACAGCTAAAAAGTGGTCTGTAACTTTCCACATCATTACAGAACCAAGGTATTTGACCAACACAAGTTTTGTTTGGGTTCTAAACACAGCGTTCCGAATCAGGATGGACGGCTTATGGGAATCTCTCAAGCCACGGGCAAATTCCTTGCTAACCTGTCACCTCAAACGTCAGTCCCAAGATATTTCACCTGGGCCAGGGCACACAATTGTGGCTAATTAGGGTAAATACTAACAATAACAAGCCGAATAAACCAGTAAACCAGATCTTTTCAGACTGATTCCTGGCAAATGATTTCTTTCTTTTAATCTTTATATTATCTTCCTTCTCCCAAAAGTTGATCTCTTTTAAGAGAAAGATGAAATTTAGGAGAATGGTGGTATGGAGAAGAACGCAAGCCTTTCGAAAAAGACACAGACTGAAATCCCAGTCCGTTCACTTATTTGGTGAGTGATCTTGAAGAAGTTACTAGATTGCTAGCAGCCTCAGTTTGTTCACCAATAAATGGGAATATGAAACTTACCTGCTTGATTGATAATGCCGAGATAACACACGAAGAGTACATAGCACAGTGCCTGGCACACAGCAGATACTCATAAAGTTGTCTCCCTCTCCCCTACCCTTATGCAGAATTCTTGGGTGTTCGCTCAATGGAAAATACCAAAATGCACAATGTTCAAAGTTTAGATTTAAAATTGAAGCCTGAAGAACACTGCGGAAACCTGATTTGCTGAATATGTACGAATGACTCAGAAGCAGTTCGAGGGATGATCGGATGCACAGGTATCTGCTGAAGGAACAGCCCCGCCCGAGGGGGCACTCACCTGGCCTGCGCCATCCATCCCGTGTCCTTAAAGAGCTGGAGCTAATCCACTTGTGCAGCTCATTAAACCACACCAAATGACGAAGTCTGATGACTGGAACGGGGAATTTTGGAACATTGTTATTCATCACAACAGAGGGTTTTTTAGAACGTTTCAGTGGCAGAACGCTTTCCCTAAATGATGTTTGTAAGATAACCTGAATACACCTGAAAATGGAGCTGCCCGAGGAGGGGCTGGGGTCGGGCCGTCAGCATCGCTCACCCCCAGCCCGCGGCCTCCCCACGCTCCTGTGCGAAGCGCTTGCCCCGTGACCACGGCAGGTGTGGGGTGCGACAGCCCACCTAGGGGCAGCCTGTCATCTGTTTACTTGTTTTTTTCAAGCCCACCCATTCATCCAGGCGGAAGTTCTATGCGACCTTCTAACATCAGACAGAGTATGGGGGTGGGGGAGGGTGGAAAAGGACGAAGAGGGAACAGGAGAAGATGCCTCAAAACCAGACCAGACGCAAGATTAACTAACACTCGTCGGGAGACTCAAAGTTTCCCCATGCTCCCACACTCCTAGGGATAAACAGGCTCTGCTTCAGGCCCTGAGCTTAGCCTGGAGGTCGCAGAGGGTCACACTGAGACCCTGGGAGGATGATGCCCCCTCCCCACCTTTGCAGCACCAACCTCTCCCAGGGAGGGGGCTTGCGTTCTGAAGCCAGCCGTGGCCTGGAGCGCGAGCTAAGTGTCGAACAGAAGTGGCCTGGAACCGGAGTTTTCTGTCCTACGCACTGTTCTACCCCAGCGCCCAGTGCGGTTCTCGGCACAGGCAGACACAATAAATGGACCGATGGCCACAAAACTGTTAGCACTGGTGGCAGGAGGGCCGGAGCTTCTCCTGCTGCAGCCAAGGCAGCAGGGGGGTGGGGGGGGCGGTCTAAGCCCAAGAAAGGTGGGGACTTGGCGACGGACAACCCAGGAACCCCTGAAGCACAGGCATACGGGTCCTTCCCTCATGGGGACATGCCACAAAGTTACTGCCTCAGTGGTGTTCTCCCAGGGAGCCACGGGACAGCTGCCTGGCGGCCTTCGGGGACCTTGTACCATCTGCACTCTTCCAACAGAAGGAAGAGTGGGGCCTGGCCCTCTGGAAGCTGTTCAGAGGCCCCGTATCCTCCTGTCTCAACACTCAGTGCTTATGCAGCTTAGAACCTTCCGGCCAAGGTGACCAATTCTCTGCACTAGCTCAAATTCCAAGGAGAACTCTCTTCAAAGGCTTGTTTTGTATGGCTTCTACGAGCTCAGTCTCAAGTTTTAGTCTTTGACCTAGAAACAGAAAGGAATTGGCCCCTCAATCACCTCCTCATCTTTCTGCTGACCGGCTGGTGCTTTTTTATTTTCATCAAACAGAACCTGCGGCGGAGCCTTCCCAGAAGCCAGGGCCACCTCTAGTCAAGTCTGGCCCTCCGGCAACAAGAGATGGCACCTTCTCTTCGAATTGGGTCAGACTGGCTCCGGCACATCGTTCCGGTGGCCTCAAGAGTATCTCGGATTTTCAGGCAAAAGAAGAGATTTTTCCTTTCTCTGGCTCTTGCCACAGCAGCTGGGTAGAAAGCCAGAGCAGGAATAAGGCAAGGAGAACATGCACATGTCTGAGCGGGGAGTGGGTTCCATGGGATCCATGGCGTCCCTTCTCTTTACACAGGACAGAAGCAGGACACAAGCTGGCAGCACCGTGATACCCTTGGGGACCCCTACAAAAGCTGCGTGTCTGCCTGGTGCCGTGACGTTCGAGCTGGGGACAAAAGACTGTTCTTTATTTGGCGATAAGAAGGTCACGCTGCTTTATAATTAAACGCTGCCAGTGTGAACATGAATGGGACTGATCGCCATAGTCCATCAACCCTTGGCAAACTGGTTTGTTTGGTCTGGACAGCAAGCAACATTCCACACTACTGGATTTTTTTCCCCTCCCAGCTCCCCTGTGGCCCCATCACCCCCCAAACCTCTTTTAAAAAAAAATTACAATCTGTTCTGCTGTCTCAGGTTACATTCTGTAAATAAGAAGCAACACTGATGAAATGCAAAAAGCTGAAAATTTGTAAAAGCAGAAAGATCTGCAGTGGGTCCCACATCTGTGTCACATTAAACACTACGCTCACCAGATCTGTGGATTCCTGTCTAATCAGTGCACGAGGGTGACGTGGGCTGGAGTGCCTCTCGTGCCACAGGACACAGCAGGGCTGAGGGCCACCGGATGCAGGCAGGGAGGGGCAGGAGCTGGCACCAGGAGGCGGGTGTGCCAAGCACCATGGTGCAGATGACACATGGCTGCTGGCAGCCTGGGTTCTGGCACATGTATGTGGGAGACGGCAGTGGTTAGGTCATGGGGGAGCAAGCCCTCGGCCCCCACCTCCCCGCTCCTCAAGGCCGCTGAAGCTGGGCCCATGGCGGTTAGCCTAAATAACACGTTTCAATGACAGAATGTCTCATTTAAAGGAATTGGCTCCATATACATTAAAATGACGGCAAAATAAAAATAGAACAGAAGGAAGCCAACTGATGTCCATTTGGTAAAATGCTTAGAAGCTACCAGGGATGAAAGTTGTCATGCCAGGCAAAATCTGACCCCATCTTTATTTCTCAAGCATCTTTCTCTCTCCCACACACACACACACACACACACACACGCATAAGCACAGCACTCATACCCACATTTAAGAAAAACTGGCACAGCATGAGAGAGACTGGCTTGTTTTAAACTTGTGGCATCGTGTTGAGTCCCTGGACGATTATAAGGCTCCATGTTGGAAAAAGCCAGATTCAGACTCAACAACAAATCCTTACACAGAGCAGCACAAAAAGCCTCTAAGGATACTCCAAGGAAAAACTGAGTACACAGCCACCACAGCCAGCTCGCTTAGCTCGCATTTTTGCCATCAACTTTACGTGAGAGACAGCAGAACGAAGACAGCTGGGCCCCCACGGTCCACGCTGTGTCCCTGCAGCTGCATTCACTGTGCTGACTATACATGGGGCAGGCCACGGTCACACCATCCCTAGAGGAAGTTTTTAAATTAGTATTCCATCTCATGGAGGAGGAAATCATGCCTTAGAGAGATTATCAAGGCTGCTCAAGGCCATTCGGTTGATAAGTGGCAAAGCCAAACTTGATCTTGGGTCTTTCTCACTCTCTTGGACTCAGTAAGCTTATCATCAGCATGAGTGCAGATGAAATCTCTTTAGTAAATACTCTGACCCATCACTGGGTTGGGCATTCTGGCCATCCTGGAGGGATACCAGTGGAGGCAGAACCATGACCTCAGGAAGCTTATCGTCTAGTTGGGAAGGTAAGACTCACATCCTTGAAATGGGTGGGGACGGGACGTAGAAAATGAACCTGTGACGGGAGTGCTAAGAGGTCTGACACCGCACAGTCCCTGGCACGAGGGACTTCCTGGGAAGGCCTGGCTTCAAGCAGGGTCCTACCTATGGGCAGAGCAAGATTTTTATGAAGACAACAAGGTATAACACCAGTACTAATCGGCTAAGTTTTACAAACGGAACTAGTGGTGATCACATATGTAGAAGTCGCACGAAAGGAACAAGACAAGATAACAGACCACACCGCATGCGATCCTGAAACATTTGTCTGAAGCCTCTTTCCCAACGCTAGAGCAACTGACTGAAGGCTGCGAGCGGTGACGGCTGTCCTTTCAAAGTGAAGGTGCGGATGTTAACTTACAGGGATTCACATAGTGACTCATCTAAATTTCATTAGTATTTGGAAGGAAAATATGTACTATTATGGATGAGAAATGGTTTAAATGACAACTACTGGAAGGGTCAGGCCATGACAGGGGACAGGAGACAAAGCCAAACACTAAAAAGGGAGACACACTCTGCTCTCGAGGGCTGTAGGAAGGGTTGGGGTGAGGCATATGCAAAGGGAATTCACAAAACAAGAAATCCAAACTGCCAACGGGAGTAGGGAAAGATGCCTCCGCGCTCCTAATTATCAAAGAGATGCGCACAGTAACGTGGAAACATTCACTCCCTCAGATCAGGGCGGCGGGGACTTAAAAGAGTCTCAATGTCTTGCTCTACTCCATAAAACTCTTGGCGAGAGGGGCGGCAGGAAGGGGTGAATAACCCGGGATGGCAGAGGGCTGGAGAAACGGGTCCTCTCGCCGTGGGTGGGAGCACAAGAAGTTCAACTTCCTAGAAGGCAAGGTGTCACGTGTTTCGAAATAGGGAAGTGTACTATACGCCACTTAATATTATATAAATGTTAAAAGTGATGATTTACCTCTGGAATGGAAGGATGTTCCAGGGTCACTGTTGAGTGAACAAGGTCTGTGGTGCACACAGAGAACTACCTACCAGGGCGGCCACTACTAAGCCTCTTGGAGGTCAGCAATGGCCGGTGCAACTGAGTTCTTTTTCCTTTCTTCTTTAAGATGAGAGCGAGAGTGTCTACGGCACTGGTTTCCCGTGAAGAGGGAACTTGCACAGGGCCCTTGGAGCGGTGTCTACACACTGCCAATGCTCGCGTGTCGTCTGCGTTTTCACAACAGCTCACATTTGTGCATATTTTTAAACTCAAACTACAGAACTGTTCCTTCAGAAGACGAGTCGGGGTGCAGTGAGGCACACACACCACAAATGTCTAAAGCCAAGCACGCGCGTGTTCAAATCTCCAGCATCACACACTGTACACGAGCACGGGCTGGATGCGGATGGGAAAGGGAGTCGGAATGGCCAGGCCTCATCTGGAATGTCTTTCTTCTGGGTAAGGGGCAGTCCAAGCGGAGTTTCTCAAGAGGAAGCGGGCACTGATTTGACCACCGCTATCCCTGCTACTTCCTCTGAGAGCGGAGGGCGGAACAGCCCTACGCTAGACTGGATGGTGGTGAGGGCCGCTGGTGTTGTTCTGGGAACCCGGGAGTCCCCTGCAGGAGGCCTCCTCCCCGGCCCATCTGACTTACTTTTCCAGTCCTATCTTGCTTTTTGACCTTGAACCGCAGAGCGAGGGCTTCTCTGGCTTGCAGCAAGAAGCTAGCTCGGGGCAATATGCCCTGCCGGCTGAGTGGGAGGTGGCAGACAGGGCCAAGGCCCAGGTGCTCACAGAACTCTCCCTGAACGGCCCCGTGAGGCTGCCCAGGGACTGCGGAAGGGGCACTCTGAGAATGGGCAGAAGCAAGAGCACGCCGCCTCCCAGTTTGCCCGAAATTCCCTGTCTGTTAACACAGGGAGAGAGGACATCTGGAACTGGTTTTGAGGCTCTCCAGCTGCAGAGCCACTAGAGTGAAGTTCGGGTTTCACTGGAAATTGCATTTCAGGGGCTTACAGACTGTCCTTTCTGATTCTCATCAGGGTGAAGTACAACCTAGAAGACAAGCTGGTTCACAGACCAAATCAGTTTTGCTTTGAAATGTTCTCCCTTCCCTACCCTCCTTTGAAAGCAGAATTAATAGTCCAGGTGGTGAGAATTCAAAAAATGAAAGAAAAGGGCATGGGGTCATCTCAGGTGCATTTCGATGCCTTCATAAAAATCCGACGCAGCCCCTGGGTCCCAGTCGACACCAAGCCTTCAGAGAGCCTGGTCCTCCTAGGAAACAAGAACCAACAAGACTGAGCCATCTGAATCGTCAGACGGGGGCTTGCCTCTACAGGACTAGAAAAAATGTGGATTCAAAATGTGTTAGGGCTTGTTGGGCACCAACGAGGCAGTAGGGAAAGATGCTAGATCCTTCCAGACAGAGGGGACTGCAGAATCAAGTCCCCTCGGATCTGGTCCAGCCAAGTCCACCATGAGCTTTTGGCAAGTGGCCTCCCCAGGCACTGGACACAGACCGACTCATCAGCAGTCGGCACCATCCTCTCTGGGAAAAGCAGGTGCCTCCGGGAGCCTACCCAGAGCAGAGGTGATGGCACCTCTCCCTACTCTGCCAACGGCAAATATGAACCTCTATTCTAGCCTCTCCTGCCCGCTGAGTGTTGGTTTCTCCCTCTGGACCTCAAGCTTGAGGCAGATCGGGAGAGCACAGGCATGTGGCCTGCTCCTTGGGTGGATAAGCTCCTTGGGGTGGAGAAAAGCAGGCAGGCCTGGGACACCCCTGATGCAGACCAAGGAGGGTGAGTCACACCTAAGGCAAGAGGTGACTCTCCAGCTGCTTTTCAGTGTTCCCCTTCCAGAGGATCACTCAGATGCAAAATGCTCAGACCAGACTTCCTTCTGCGTGGTACATAAAGCACTGAGACTTTCTAAGACTGTCTTAAAATTTTTGCAGATAAGAATTTCTGTAATTCCTATTTAGGGGATCATCTGGCTACCTCATGGCATCTTCAATCATTGTTAAATTGAACAAAAACAACTTAGAAAAGCAGAATTTCTTCCTACAATTTAACTGCTCACTACTTCCTTAGCAGTTCTCTCTGCACACTTCAAAAGGTACAGCACAGCTCCTTGATGCCATATGCATTCAAACATGTGACCAAGAGCACCTCCAAACAGGTGCCCCATTAAGAGACATCTAGTACCAATGTCTGCTGAACTTTGGGTTAAGCAATCATTTTGTGGAGTCCACACCATAAGTTAGTTCCACCCAGGCTTTGGAAGCACCTTGACTGTAGAAGCATGACCAAAGAGAATCCAATGACCTCAACGTGGGCCAGGTGCTTCTCCTCCCCCTAAAAGCATCTTTTTTTTTTCCAGGCCCCACAGCACCAAAGTAAGCAGAAGCTATCCTTGGCCATGAAAAAGAGGGTATAGCATACTGAGCACATACTACTTGGACAGTCTCCTTCCAAGGCTTCCTGTTCTGTGTAGCAGCTGGAGTTCCCAGGTGACCAGATGGTGAAAAAGAGCTTTCGCTGGAGCAAAGGCAGCCAGGACGTATCAGTGCTAGTTTGCGAAACTGACCAATTCTGCATCAGAAGGCTGCGGTGGTTTCTCACTGAGGTTGGCAGCTGGGGGGGTGGGTAGGGGTACAGGAAGAAGGACCTGGGACAGCTCCTAGACACAAAGTAGAGTGACTAGGTTCTCAGGCATGGACACTGGCAGGTGAGGGTCTCCCATGGTCCTAACACACTGGGTTTAGCAATCATTTTGTGGAATCCACGGCATTAAGTTAGTTCAGGGTTAAGTTGGTAGAGGGGCTATGAAGATGGAAAGCATCCTTCACACCAAAAGAGATCCAAAGTTTATAGAAACTATCCCTGCCCCCCACACACACCTGTTCCCCCAACAACTGCACTGACATCTTCTCCCGTATCTTCTGGGTCAGAGGCTGATGCCCTATTCCCATACTCCATAACCATGGCCAAGAATCGAAAGGAAGTAGATCATGAGACCTGGTAAGAAGCCTCAGATTTATATCCATAAGGTCTTTTGATGGGAGAGACCAAGGGATGATCCAGAAGGAACAGAGAAGTTAGGAATGCCTGCTCTGCACTCAGACTGCCAGGGCTCAAATTCCAGTTCCCTCTCACTACTTTTGCGATCTTAGACTAGTCACGTAATCTCTGTGCTTCGTGCTTCTCACCTGTAAAATGGGGAAGATCAAGCGCCCGCCTCACTGGGCTGCTGTGAAACTGAAACAGTACTGACACTAATATATAAAAACAAAATGCTTACAATAGTGTGTGGCACATGTAATTGTTCCGTATCCCGAGCACCGTCAGCCCCGTCAGCTGGGGACACAGGCACCTACCTCCGATGCCCTGTCTCTTGCGGACGAGCTCTCTGGAAATGACAGAAATGTATGCCTTGCTGGAGGGGGTGGACATAGGGCCATGTAGGCCGCCAGTTTGGCCAAAGGGTGGACAGCACTAAACCAGTCCCCTAACCCACTGTTTTCCTAGGATCCTCGGAACACAGACGTGCTCTCCCCCTCGCTATATACACCGGGAGCCGTGTCTGTCTTCCATTTACTCTGGGCGGCATCACTGCGAAAACGCAGGCGTCTGCGGGCCTGGCTGTGACGGCGCCCCCATTCCCCCGCGGGCTCCCTGGCGGCCAGCACCCTGGCCTTCCGCCTGCTCTGTTTGCACCCGGGCTCAGCTCTGGAAAGCCCGGAGGTGAGGCGACTACCAGCTCTCGAGGCGGCTGCGTGGCAGGGGTGGGACGCGGGCTGGTCCCACGTCTCAGGCGCTGGAGGAGCACGCTCCGGCCAGCATCCAGCCGCCGCCGCCAGCGCAGCCTCCGCGGAGACGGGTAGGTTTCCTGTGGTGTCAGCCCCACTTCCTTCGGCAACATTATACTGCAAACAGAGGGCTCCTTTGAATAATGTGCTCTGGTGTCCCGTTTCTGGCGGGGAGGGGGAGGAGGCGGACTGCCTGGCTTCTCCGGAGGGAAACCCACCCTAGACGGCGTTTCTTCCCTCTCCCCAGGCCCGGAGAGCTCTGTCTGGGGAAGAGCGACGAGCCCGCTCTCCTGCAGGACCCGGGCCGGGCAAGCCCGGGGTGGCAGCTGGGTCGGCTACACGCGGTGTGAGAGGGTTAAACAGGACAGCCGCCTCAACTCCTTATAAACGTTTGCCCTGTGGACACGCACTCGTTGGCGGCGGTGCAAGCCTCGAGCCGTGTTACACGCCTTAACGATATGGTTCAACTCTCGGTCAGGCTTGGGCCTGGCGTGGGGCCAGACCGCAATCAATGGGACACAGAACCTCCCCCTTTCAGATCATCACGAAGGCTCATATTATCTCCTTTTCGTCGTGCTGGTTAAATTTATGGAGCAGAACCCTGAAGCCGCATTCCTTGGCCTGGGCCGGCCCACGCGGCCCTCCTTCCCTTTGTTCGGTCCTGTAAGCGAGCCGTGCTTTGGAGGACGGCAGGGTTGTTAGTTCAGGCACTGACTGTTTGCTCATGGCTGAAATGAAAGAGTTCAGTGGAAGGGCAAAAGGACAGCCCAAGTGTAAAACCCCATCCCAGCAGGCCCTGGGCCCTACGTATAGGCCCGGAGCTGCTCCCGGACGGATGACTGCACTTTGTTCTCGCGAAAGCGAAGCCTTCAGTCGGCCACGGCGTCTACGGAACGGCAGCCAGGCCTTCCTGGGGCGCACCTCCACGCCAGCGCGTGCATCCGGGGGTACCGTGGGGGGAAGCCTGCCCTTCCCAGAGCCAAGACGTTAAAAGGAGCCACAGTCCACGGCCGTACTCGCCTCCCCAGGTCCCGCATGGGATGGGACAGCAAACGCGGACTCGTAGCTGGTCTTACTTTGAATATTCATACAGGGAAAAGTAGACTGGTTTCCCAGCCCTTGGCTACAAGGCTGGGATGCACAGAAGGGAGGCAAGCAGGGGGGTCCGGGGTCATGGACTCAAACAGGAGAAGGTCCCGTGCATCAAACCTGCCGTGTGTGCCCACGCGCTCTGCCCTTGATCTTTAGCATCTCTGATTAGTAGATAAAGGGTTGAACAATCGAGGGGGGCATCTGCAGCTCACTCCAGAGGAGGCCATCTGACGGCTGGAAAGGGGGTCACGCCAGAGCTGAATCCGGGCTCTCCAAGGGGCGAGCTGCGGAGCCGCGGTTCCTCAGGTGAACCAGCGTGGGTTGTCATCTGCTGTGCCTCTGTGGGTCCACCTCTACCTGTGGCTGCTGGGAGCTTGCCATGATGATCCGAACCCTTCTAACCCAAGTCTAAGCATAAGAGAGCGAGAAGGAGAAAGAGGAATGGCGGGGGCGGGCGGGGGGACCCTAAGCCAGAAACTAAACCAAAGACATGCCGACAGGAGCAGGTAGGAGAGCCCCTGAGGGCAGTCCCTGCTGGATTTAAAAGTGCTTTCCTGCCAGTCTGGCCCTTTTGGCCACCATTGAGCAGTACTAGGCCAGGGCCCAAGCGTGTTTAGAAATGAAACCAGAAATCCCACACGAGCAACAGCATGCACTTCTTCAGTGGCGTCTAGCGAGGCCGGTGGTCTGCTCCGAAGGAGAACTAACCACGGATTTATTTCTGAATGAACTGCACACACATCTTCGTGTTTTCCTCAAAGGTCTCCTTATCCACTGTGCTGCTGTTTCAAGGTGACAGAATGAGTCTGTCGTTCCAAAGCCCGAAGCGCCTTTTTTGGGTAGACAGGAGGTGCCGCGAAATGAGTGGATCACAGGAAACCGTCTCTAGCTAGTGAGAATCCCTGGTCCCACGTCACTTCTCCCACTGTGCACGATTTGTTCTGGGCTGGTAAGAAGCACAGGTTACAGAGACTACTTAAGTCAGGCAAGTGAAAGGGCAAGGAAAAGTTAGGAAGGCGAAGTTAGGGAACTGTCCAGAAAAATGTGTCATCTATTCAATCTGTCTCTGGTTATTAACCTATGAGTTCAGGGTTCAAGGAAATCCTCAGTCATAATAACCCCTCGCCTCTCCCAGGGCAGTCTACACAGCACCTGCACATGCCCACGTCACCACACAGGTCCCATCAATGCTCACAAGGGAGGCCAGTCCCCACTGGGTGTCGGGCGTGTAAGGTCTTCTGAAGGCTCAGTCTGGCCCATCGTGAGCCCAGATACATTAAGAGCCCGATAATAGTAGAATCTGGGAAAGCTCACCACTGAGAAGGAGACTCTCTTATGGACCAAGACAGACTTTGAGAGCGGATACAGCGCGACCTGGATGCCCCCACTTCCGGTGGGGCTTTATCGCAGGGTCACTTGGATGACCATATTTGGGGACACACGACCATAAGTAACGAAAGAGGCCCGACCAAAAATGCAGGAACGCGGACTGCTCACGAGAAGGGTGCAGCAGCGGCCACCACACAAGGCCAGAGCCGCCGTCGCGAGACTCACTGCTGCACACGCTCGCCTCCTCTGTGTTTTCTGGGCTACCTTCTCCGTGCTCGGGGGCACTGCCATTTATGCCAGTGTCGTGTGTAGGTCTAAGAGGGACTACCTCGCCACTAGTTTGGGCACCAAAAGGGAACACGTTTCGAATTTGCTTTTTCATGCCACGCACACATGTTCTTGATGCAAAAATGGCTTCTGAAAGGCTTTTATGTTTTGTTTTAAAAAAACAACAACACTGATTTCTTGGGCAACAGCTCCAAGCAGCTGCGTCACATCCAAGTACCCCATGAAGACCGAGTATGTGGAAAGTGCTCTGTGTGCAAGGGTTTGCCTGGAGGCTGTGGTGTTTTTTTTTTTTTTTAATTTTTTATTTATTTATTTGACAGAGATCACAAGTCGGCAGAGAGGCAGGCAGAGAGAGAGAGGAGGAAGCAGGCTCCCCGCCAAGCAGAGAGCCTGATGCGGGGCTCGATCCCAGGACCCTGAGATCATGACCTGAGCCCAAGGCAGAGGCTTTAACCCACTGAGGCACCCAGGTGCCCCTGGATGCTGTGTTTTATGTAGGCTGTCCTCGCACGCTGCCCGGTGGGATCTAGCCCGCCACGTCTGGGGCCACTTCAGCCTTCCCAGAGGTGAAGTCAGAGGGAGGGCAGTAGCACTGACAGGGCAGCACGGCCACAGAGCCAACCCCTTGGGGGATTAGATGTAACCAACTTAAATGGTGCTAAGCCCAGCTGGGGTTCAGGCGAGGGCCAAGGATTGCTCAGGAATATTTTAGGTACAACGCTGCCTCTGATTAACCTACCGCCTTTCTAATTTTAGAAAATATTATCAAGCTTTCGGACGTCGTCCTGGGCTCCTTCTTCGCCCCAACGCCCGGCTTCCTCCGTGTTGGCGAGGCCAGCCCACTGCGTGCCTCGGGGGGTTATTCACCTCAGCCAGGCCGATGTGACCAGCCCCGGCGACTCTCACTCCCTCCGAAGTGGGGAGACTGACCTGAGGAGGGGACCAAAAGCTCCTGGCACAAGACCACCAGGCGGAGGGATGTCAGGGCTGAAATCAGGGCTCTGGTCTCACGGTGAACAACCCTGTCCTCCTGCCAAGAGGCCACGTTGCCCCCAATAGCCAAAGGGAACACCCGGATAGGTTATTTTGATCGCAGAGACGCAAGTCAAGGAGGAACTGATCCTCCACGGACAGATTAAAAGAATGTGCACCGCTGTCACTTCGACACAATAAATCAGAAGGATGTCCCACGCTGCTCTGTCAGCACCACCATTGCATTTGGGGACTAAGAATGAAATCCTGTGACTCAGATCCCCAAACTGGGGAAAATAAAAAACCAACGAAACCTGTGGTATATCAGGATTCAATAAAAGTTTAAAAAAAAAAAAAGAATCTGTCACTGGAGCACTTTGCACATCTCATAGGGTCTGTGGGAGTCTAAGTCCCACGGGAATTGTGGGGCCCGGACGCCACTCCGCTGCAAGCGCCTCCCTCACCCTTCGGCACCCCGGATCCCCCAGGAAGACCAAAAGGCAACAGGAGCTACATTCCCAGAAACAAGACAAATGGGAAGGTGAGTTCTGAAATGAACATTTATAAACTAGAGGAAGCTCATTTTCAAAGGCTCAGAGCTTTGCGATACCCCAAAGTTCTCTCTCCCTTTCCTTGCGCGGAAGCCACGAGATAAAGGGTGCACGATGAAAGCGACGCTTCAAGGGGCCCGTCGCAATTACCCAGGAATGAAAGAAAGTTTTTCCTTTTAAACTCTAGCCCTGACCCCGAGAGCACTTTTTGGCTTGTCTAACAGACCTAGGGGACCCCGACCTACGCAATGACACTGCTGGGAGGCCGTCCTGGCGGGACACACACAGATAAGGCCGCAAAGTTCCAACGGCCCCACGGAGGGGGATCCGACTCTACAGTCCAGAACCCTTCCACCATACTCAACAGTGGGCTGTCACGCGTCTGGAAAATATAACTGTTTTTGAGGAATGCTTTCCAAACCACGTAATGCTTTTAAAGCTGTTTATCAAGAGAGCTGGATGAGCCACAGTGGCCTGAAACCGTCTGTCAGCTGTCACAGGGTCGCTCGCCCGGTCCCAGTTTCCGTACGCACCCCGTCATTCCCGGTCGTCCTGGCCGCGGCAGACAGCAGATGCCAGCGTTTGGAGACATTCGCTACATAACTTTTACCCGACGAACCTGGCTCCAGGACAGATTTCCATGTCATGTGGGGCTTCTGGCTGAACTCTGCTCGAACCCAGAGGCATATCATTTACAGCAGACACTAACAATAGTTTGGGATCACCTGCTCTTCACAAGTGGGTTCAGAGCGAGTTCGTGGCCTCCGCACACCTTCTTCAAAGGGCTTCTCATCCGCGAGGGCTGGGAGCCCAGGTGAGTTCTCCCTCCCGGCGACCGCGACCCGGCGACCGCGACCCCGCGACAGCACCGGCGTGCGGGCCTGACTTGAACACTGTCTAGTCTGTGTGAAGGAAGAGAATAGGAGGGACGGAAACAGAGCATGTGAACTTGGCATCGTGGGCTGGAGCAAGCGGTGAGCGTGTGTCCAGGGACAGGGTGTAAGTGAGCGGGAAGGACGCAATCCCCGCCTCACTTACGCTCAGTAACTACTCAGGGAGAACTCAGACCCCAATGCCACTTCTCGAGCCCCAACTACGCGCCCCACATCAGGCAAATGCTGCACGGCCCACGCACCGTCTAATCCACGTGAGCGCCCACGGAGGCGGGCACCGCTGTCCCCATGCCACAGGAGCGAGAGGACGCTCACCTCAGAGGCAGGAAGGGAGAGCCTCGCTCCGGGCCACAGCTGCCGAACCGCAGGGCCATGACTCAGATCCAGGGCTGCCAGGGCTGTCGCCTCCCACGGGCCCTCTGACCTTGTCTGACAGATGTGGGGACCGAACAGCATTGCGGGAACCCCTTCCTGATTCCTGCACACCCTTGGTTTCTTTTTACACTGGCTACCACAGTGCTACTTCCCATTTCTTCTCCAAAACTGGGGCCGATCTGTGATTTTATGTTCTTTCCACATTTCTTTCTGAAACGAGCGCTTCTCTTTGAAGCAAGACCTCTTGCCCTTGGAGTGTCAAGATAAGAAAACTTTCAGCAACTTCCCTTGGAAACTACAGAACACCCATCAGCACCCAGGATCTAAGTACAGTCGCTCACCAGCTGCCGGCCCCTCTGAATAGCTTTTATGGTTCCGTGAGGGGTGGTGACAGGGCCATGTCACTACCATGGGGTGTGCTCTTTCTTTCATGTCCCTCGGATCTGACAAGAGCCTTCTACAACCTGTTTCTTTACAACACACAGGATGAGAGATTAAAGACCAAGAACAGACTTAAAGCTGGGGTTGGGAGTAGCAGACTTCTCACCAGACGCATTCTAAACCTTCCAGGGAACGAAGGGCCGCTGACTGCCCAAGCAGATGCTGTTCAGAAGCTGCTGTGGTGATTAAATGAGATAATACATGTAGAGTCCCTAGAACAAGGCCTGTATCATAGCAAAGGTCAGAAATCGTCAGCAATAACGTTATTACTTGTTTGCTACCACCAAACTTAAAGAATGTTTGAGCAGAAATGATGATTCGGATTTTGGTAAAACCACATTAATTCGGAGCTACTGGTTGGATGTGGAGGGGAAAGGGCATCAAGAAAGGATGAAGGAATTAGTGAAAAGTCCAAGTTATAGGGCTTCTGATTAAATATGACAGATTGAGTCCAGAGACGTCTCTAAAGCGAAAGCGTAGGGATACAAATGGCGCACATCCAAAAGGATAAAGAGAAGGTGTCAACAATATTGTAGAAGCTGAAGAGCAGATGGACATGTGGTGCTGAAATGTAAGCCTGAGGGAGTGGGAACCACAGAGCAGTCAGCTAATTAGTACGGTAAACCCCACCAAATTCCAGAAAGATGGGGCACCGGGAAGCTGAAGGCCTGGGGCAAAAAGGGAGGAACAGGGAGGTGAGGGTGTGTCCGGGTGGCGAAAACGGGAAGATGGGTTAAAAGCCCAAGAAGGAGGTAGATCTGCAGGTCTCTTTCTCATCCCCTTCTGCCTGCTCCTCCTCCAACAGAAGACCAGAGGCAGCAGGCCCCCCGTTATTGCTCCCCGGGCCCCACACAGGGCTCCCAGGCTGCTCATCAGGGCCTCCTCTATAAAGGGGAGCAGAACAGACGGTCAAGAATCACCAACCACCCGAGAACGGTCTCTGTTCATGAAGGAAAAAGACCAAAACAAACCAGCGGGAGAAAAAAACTCGGAAGAGGACCAGGGCACCAGCTCTAGAGTGTTCTAGAGTGTTCTAGAGAGCAATCAGTCTAGACAGGAGCAGGAGGCACCGGTGGGGGGGGATCTTGCAAGAATTGTTAACACTGATAAATTGCTCCATACATTTTTAACCACACAGAGAAGAGTTTGTGGATAAGTAAATAAATAGGCAGATAGAAAAAAAATAAAATTTTTAAAGGACTTATTAAACTTGGGAGTAAAAAAAAAAAGCTGAAAGTAAGTTAAGAGTTTGAGGATTAAATGGGAATATTCATGTAGCAAAGGAAGTGAACAACAATAATCAAAGCAGTTACTAACTCCAGGAGAAAAAAGAAACCAAAAAGGAAACATAGTAACTTAAGTAGCTTCACTGGGAATGCTGCTGACAGTCATAATAATGTAAAAACTGGGGGTGCCTGGGTGGCTCAGTGGGTTGGAGCCTCTGCCTTCGGCTCAGGTCAGGATCCCAGGGTCCTGGGATGGAGCCCCGCATCGGGCTCTCTGCTCAGCGGCGCGCCTGCTTCCCCTCTTTCCCTGCCTGCCTCTCTGCCTACTTGTGATCTCTGTCAAATAAATAAATTAAATAAATAAATCATGTAAAAACTGAATATTAATTTACCCAAAAAGGACTATACAACACTACTGAAAAAGAAGGGGAGGGACTAGGAAGTCAAATGATAGCAAGAAATAGCTTTTTTTTTTTAAAGAAACACAGAGGCAAATACCTCCAAATCAAAGAAACAGCCCAAAGTGTTGAAAGTGGTTGCCTCTGGGGGAGCAGGAATCAGAGGTAGGGGAGAGTGGGGCAGGAGACTGCTGGTTTTTATTTTCAGACATGTTGAAAAGTCTTTGACTTTTAAGTGTGGACACATATTTACTTTGACAAAATACAATTTGAAAAGAAAAAAAAAAGCATTACAGTGAGACAAATATGGTCAAAGTCATAGCTTTTTAAAATCACTGTTCTTACTAGAGCAGAAATTAAATAATATTTAGTAAATACACAGAAGGTAGGAAGACTAGAGATTATTTAAGAACTTTGAAAGAGCAGTGACGGATCTGTTAATAAAGCTGGAAGAATTCCCCAATATACAGCACCACCGCACAGATGCAATGCTGTGGTTTTCAAGAACAAACAGTAAATCAAGTCACTAATAAAGGGGTCCTTCCAGAAAGCTAGGGGAAAACTTGCTTTAATAAGCACGGGAGACCAATTTAAGAATATTAACACAACTTGGTCATTCTCCAGAATCTGGAAGAGCATCAAGGTATTTAATTATTTAAATAAGTATTTAAATACCTAGTATTTAAATATTCTCAGTATTTAAGTACTGAGATTTTAAGTATTCACCATTCTCAGCGCTGAACACCTAGGATATGCCGAGAGCACAGCAGGAGGTCAATACTTCACCAATTAGGGCATTTCTGCTGTCAGGCTGCCTGTACTTGAACCAATGTGTTTACTACGCAACTGGGTCTGAGTGCCACACATTTCTAATTAGCTAAACTCAATCAGTGGGACCCCCCCCCAACAATTCAAACAAAAACATAAAACTCACAGAGGCTCTCACATCTTTTCACACGGGCTATGAAAACACTCACAGGCAGGAATCTGGCCTCTGGTGCCAGAGGAGGTGGGCGGGCATCCGTTTCGAGCACCCCAGTTGTGCTGCTGGGGGGATCAGGGAAGCCTAGAGAACCGAGGAGCTTTGCCCTCTGTCCATCCTGGGAGAACTCAGGGAGGTGCCACTGGATCCAACCCATTCTAACCCGGCTTCAAGCTCCCTGGGCCCGTCCTCATAATGAGAAGCCAAGTTCGGCTTTGACTCTCCTCTGAAGTCTCCTGCAGTCCCTGCGATTTTAGGGGGCCACTGGGGTCACCCCTGGCATTATTTGTGTTTGAAGTACGTTGAGGGAAAATCTAATAGGAGCTGCCTCTGGTGTTAACGCAGAACTGCCTCATAAAAGCTGCTCTCCACAAGGAGTTCAAGGGCGCTCATCCAAACACTGAGGGCTTGTCCTGCTCCACCACCAGCTTTGTTAGGGGAGAAAGCTGAGGTTTTGCCGAGTAGACTCTGACCCCACTTCCTGAGAGAGCTCAAGCCAGTGACAGCAGGTGCCAGGGGCCAGTGACAAGATGGACCCTGCGCTTTGAAGGAACGTGCTCCTCACTCACCACACTGCTGAAATGGAAATTTACTGGCATGGTCGGACAGGGTGAAGGACTAAACCAGGTAAATTACTGTGACTTTCTGGTACGTAATAAGATCTTGCCAACTGTTACCTCAGGAAACCCAGTCAAAATCGGGAGCAAACCAGGAGGGCTGACAACTGCCGGCAGGAAGCCACGGCGAAGCATCCCATCACGGGGGCTCCTGCGGTTTAATCCACGTTAATCCGCCGCTGCCGCTGGGTGCCACATTCTTGCACAGAGCATCCTGTCAGGGAAATTAACCAGGTACGGCCAGCGGCGCAGCCACCGAGTCACAGAAGGTGCGAAGAATGGCACTGTTTTACGTCTCTACAAATCTCTTTAAGTCTTGCTTAACAGAAAACAGCTGCATTCTCTTATCTGCTTCTACAGTCAATCACTGTGTGCAATATCATACACTGTGGGGCTTCTGGAAAACTCCACTGTACCCTCATTAGAGAAAATTATTATAACTATGGCTATTCAGCTATCTGCCTATGTATGAATTAATATATAAATGTATAAAAATAGATTTGACAGGGGCGCCTGGGTGGCTCAGTGGGTTGGGCCTCTGCCTTTAGCTCAGGTCATGATCCCAGGGTCATGAGATCGAGCCCCACGTGGGGCTCTCTGCTCAGCGGGGAGCCTGCTTCCTCCCCTCTCTCTCTGCCTGCCTCTCTGCCTACTTGTGATCTCTGTCTGTCAAATAAATAAATTTTTTAAAAAATCTAAAAAAAAAAATAGATTCTACCTCATGGATCCTGGGAAAGGCTAGGGTTTCTCTAGGGGTCCTCAAGCCATACTTTAAGAGCCTCTGTTCTAAAATGACCCACATGGACAGACTCTGTGCTAATGAGAAATCAGTTTCCTCTATGTATCTAAGTAATTCACTAAGGATATAGACTAGTAACACTGTTAACTTGATTTGAGTTACATAAACCCAACATAAGAAAACTCTGTTTCTTTTAGAGTATACTGTGATTAAAAGGTTTTACAAATTCAATCTTAGTTCCCCCCATTTGACAAGTTAGTGAGAAATTTAGCAAGAATCTGTCTTTGGAGAGGCAATCTGGCAAAGAGACTAAATAAAGGTTAGGGGTCAAGGAGACTCTGGGTTCATTACAATGCCCAAACTTACCTTTCCTTCCCCCAAGGATTATAAACAAACTTTCCCTTGTAAAAGAACACTACATTCTTCTTTCAGTCCCCTGCTAGCCCACTGGTCCCCTGTGTACCTCACAATGACCTCACACCCTAAAGCTTTCAGGGAGCAGGGGGGTCTGAACTCAAACCTGGATCCGCTCTTTAAAGGGGATTCCAATCATAGCCAGGGCAAAAAGAGACAACTCTGTAAGGGAAAACCATTAGACATGTAGGGTGGCCATCAAAGCCCAAAAATAAGTGAACTTAATGCCCTTGCAGAGGAATTCCAGAAACAGTAGATGGCCTTTCATTATTCCCAACGCACAAAATGCAAATTTTTCTCAGGAAGGAACACACCGTTTTGTTTCTCTTAAAGTTCTAAACAGAAATCTCAAATGCAGTCATTCTGGAGTTTTACAAATAAGTCACTGAACAAGGAAAGGACCCGACATGTACAATGGCTGGGTTGATTATTTAATTTTCAAATGGAAGAAACCAAAATTTGAAAGCACTTATACTTTCTGCTCTATCTTCTTTGAGCAAAGACCTGCTGGTTGAGATACAAGGACTGTACCGTACGTGCCTAAATTCAGTTTATTTTTACTTTTGGAAAGAGAATTGTGCTGTTCCCATGAAGCCAGTCATCTCTGCATGCCAAAAGTGGCAAAAAATAGACACTTTCCTTTCTAGAAACGATTATAATGTACCATGACCAAAAAAGTGGTTTTCTTCTTAACAGATAATCTTGCATAAAAATAAGTCATGGGATTTCAGAAATGGAAAGACTCTTCTCAAATATGTGTGTGCAGGTTTCCATGTTAGTTTTTTTCTCCCCCCAGCAACAGATCTGAGCTTTCCATTAGTTATGTTACAACAAGAGTGGCATGGTTTGGAGCCGGTATTTACAGTGTAGCAAGAGGTTAAGAAGTCTGTCTTGGAAAAAATAAGAGCTCTCTGCTTGTAGTCCTGTGAGGGATCTTAACTTCTAAAGGCATGAAAGATGTTTCTAAACAGCGTCTTAACCTGTAACTTCATCAGCTTAATCTCAGACCCGAGCGAGACAGCCTACAGCAGGGGGGAGGTGTGACCAGTCCCTTCCCTTTGGATGGGCATGGCAATCCTCTTTCAGTGCTACTGAAATCAACCTCCTTCTTATGGTAAAGCTGGCGTGTCCACCGGTGCACGGGCTGTCCCAGGCGGCAGACAGTGGGAAAGCCAATAGACAGATACACCCAAAGGTCGGAAACCGAGCCTCAGCGTCAAATAGGTACTAGGCACTGGCTTTTCACTCGTGTTCATATACCTGTCGCTCCATCAGCGCTAGGAGGGCCTAGAGGACTCATCTGGAAAGCATGTCTTGTGGCTCTTAAATGAGTATGAGGAGGAAGTCTCATGATGACCTGATGTGTCTTTCTGAAGGGCTCATTTGGTAGCAATTAAATACATCTTATTAAAGCAAAGATGGGATAAAAGGTAAAATTCATTTACAGGTTTAAGATAAAACCGAAACCTTCCAAGCAATACTCGACTTGCTTCTGCCCCCGGATATGTGGGAGGTCAGTCTACTCTCCTCTGCCTTAGGTGAACACTGCTGGAAAAAACTGACAGCACTGGCGTATCCTTAAAAAAAGTTTTCCTTTTTATTAAGATTTTTACCTCTGAAAGTTCCCTGAAGGCTCAGTTCAAAACCAGTTCTGCTCAATGTGTTGTATACTTTACCAAGAAGAGCAAACGGCTGCTTTCAGGGCAGAATACTTATAAGCAGCATTTCCAAACTGAGTGAGTAGTGAAAGCATTTCCTAAATTCCCTTCGTGGACTTTTTTCTGACCTGTCCAACCCGACTGCTGCATTCAGGCTCTGGTGACCTAAGAGGGTCTTCCCTTCCACCTCGGAGAGTCAGAGGTACAAGGCAAACACTGTAACAAAAGGGACTGTTCCTTAAGAAGATCTGCTTCAATTTCACATCCAGGAGACCATGAATGGAAAGCGAACGAATTTTGGGTGGTGCCCTGGGAGTGTCTGTACTGCAAAAGTCAAATATGCTCACCATAAATCTTTTCTATGACATCAACCGAAAGGTTACTTAAAAGCCCTCAGAGCAACTGGAATTTACATCTCTGTGCACAATACAGGGGTCCCCGGATTCCAGAGCATGACCAGAGTCCTGACGGCTATATTCTTAAGCACTGATCTATCATTATCCTTCAAATTCCCCAGTTCCTCCTTATCTAACTTAAATAATGAGATAAGCTCCAACACTCCTGAGCTTTGCTAAATTAGTTTAAATATTTCAAGTTCTGCCAGCTCCCACTTTTCTCTCCATTTTGGGTCTTGACTAAAAAGGTAAAGAAATATTCTGGAGGAAACCTCAGGGCCCAGCTTCATAAATCTTCATCTGCTACTTTCCTAAAATGTCATGTAACCCAAAGCCCACAACAGATGGTATTTAGAGAAATAAAGAGGCAAATAAATAGCCCAGAGTCCAATACTTCCCTTTCAACGTTATTTTTGCCTTCTGTTGGGCAAGGGCTGTCCCTGGGTCTCTGCAGCTTTCTACCCACCCAAGTATCTTCTCCAATAATACCATCGACTACCACCACACACGCAAGAGCTGGGCAGGCAGCCCAGAGGGTGCCCTGCTTTGGCCTGGCCCATCTGAAGGGCGGCGGGCTTTTCGGTGTGACTTCCATGGACCACAGGTGTGGCTGCCAGCTGTGCCATTTTCATGAACTTTACTTGGGAACAGACAAATGTGGCCCCATACACGTAGACTGGAAGATGTGACCTGAGCCAGCACAACGTTGCCTTGGAAAAGGCTTCTTATTTCAGTTCCAAACCACACATACTTGTCCAGTTAACGAATGCAGCAGGGGATACTAGTCTACAATATTCATGCGGAGGCCAAAGGCTCTGCTGTCCTCCGCCCTCTTCTCCCCTCACCCCCACCTGCCTTCCCAAGAACTGTCAGAAGGCATGGCAATTTCAAAAAGTCAGGTGACTGTCTCTCCGGAATGCCTGCACACTCCACCAAGGAGAGGAACTTGGAAGTATTTTAATCTAAAAGAGCTCAAGGAGGGGGGGCTCCCTATAAATAAAGTCATGTTCAAATAAACACAAAGAGGAGCCAATATTTCCTGTAAGGCCACTTTTCGGAGGGATTACTGGAAGGAATATTCTTTCACAGTTTTATGGCTTACTTTGCTATCATCTGCTTAAAATTTGAGTCATTTAAAACATAGATGCTAAGATCTAAGCCTTCACTTGGATGAAATAGTACAAAGGAAGCAGAAAGTCTCATTCCAAGAGCAGACTCAGAGGCAGAACTCTTGGACTCCTGGGTTCTATTCCTGGCTCGGTCCCTGGGCTCAGGTCAGCCCTCGGTCAGAATCTCACTTCTAATCCCTTCAAATCATTTGTTAGTCCCTGTTGTCTAAACAGTGGGGGAAAACCCTGAGTAACACCCCTGGATCCTGTTCAATCAACTGGGATGGTTGGAGATGGTTCTAACTCACTTCCAAGAAACCAGGGTGATTTATCCCTCGGTAGAACTAGTATGTTCCTAAGAGATCACACTGTCATCAGCACAAACTCTCAAGGCACTGAAACATTTCTCCACCTGCAAGAATCTCTGTGCTCCTTTAATGTGACTTTCAAAATAGGGTCGTCTGGCATTTTATGGTGTTCCTTATAGGACCCACAGGAAAATAACCCTGGTTGGGCTTCAGACCTCTGAGAGAGGGAATGAACAGATAAGTACATCTAGCCCCAATCTATAGATGGAAAAACTGAGACCTAAAGAGGTGGGGTGACTTAAGGTAAGAGGGGGGTTGGGACCTGCTGTTTTCCAGGCCAAGAGTTCTTTTCTAACACAGGGATACTCATTAATAGCCTTTTTGGGACCCAGACAAATGGACGGAGAGAAACTGGTCAAAGTGTTTCAGAAGAAGCTGTAATGTCTTTTCAGTGCAGTAAAGGGTAAAGGGCCAAATCTCTTCGAGGCTCCCAATTAGATGGCCCAGCACATACCCCACTCACCTCTGGCAACTCTGGCCACAGCTCTCCCACCAGGGGCTCCTCTGAGAACAGAGAGGAGATGCAGAAGCTTACTTGCCCCTCCCTGAAGCTCCCAGGCCCGCGGGCCGATGACTACCGGCTGCTTCTCACTTCCCACTGTAGCTTTTGTTTCTAGGAGTGAAAGGCTATGGAGAGAGCTATTCCAGCAGATTTGCTGATTGCCCGATTACTGTTTGTTTTCAGACACGCTGTCTAGCCTCTCTGGACCTCCTTGACCTGGAATGTGATTCTCTCTTCCCTTCACCTGGCCAGCCCCCACCATGTACTCAGGCTTCATCCTAACTAGCATTTCGCAGGGCCCTCTGTAGTGCAATGGACAGGACATTGGACTTCGAAACAGCACCGCCCTTGAGGAGCCTTTCTTGACCCCACTGACCATAGGTTAGGCAACCTCCTTCTCCCCTTTGCCTTCTCCAATTACATGGTCTCACAGCACCCTATAAATCTCCTGGGTCATTTATCACCCATTTTAGCAAGAAATTATTACTATGATTATTTGTTTTATGTTTGCTTCCCCATGAGATCAGGGGAAGAGCAGGGCCAGCCTGGCTTTCCCAACCCCAAGGCCTTAGAGAATTTCCAATCAATGTTTACGGACTAGAAATGACTAAGTGACAGGATATTGCCACCGGGCAATATGAAATGGAACCGGCTGCGTTAGCACGGGACAGCCCGTGACACCCCGTGACAAGGATACCTGGCTTTCTGCAGGAACCATTTTGTGCCTTTCTTATGCTCCGAGAAAGAAAGACAAAACTTTATCAAAACTTGCAAACTGATACTGTGTAGAAAATTCGTCATTTCTTTCTGGTCAACGTCACTGAAGTTATTAGCATAAGATGGTATTTTTAAAAAATGAAACACATACCTCAGACCCCTTTTGAAACAAGTCACTCAATCCCTTGGCCACTTTGGGATTTTACGAAAAAGGATGTTTCTTTTGGAATTCTTAGGGGCCTCCTGGTTTACTCACTCATCGTTAGATCTTATCGTCCTAACAAAATAGTGGACGTGGACTTTTGGGGCTTCCAGCAGACCCAGAAAAACTAACTGGAAATACTTTCGAAGTTCCCTTATTGTCCCTCCCCCCAACTTCATAAATGCTTCAAAATATACTCAAGGATTGTTTTAGCTCTGTATCTGAGAATAGAATGTAACCTAACTAAAGTAAACTCTACAGATCCTTTTTTAAAAAGCAGCTGCTTCCAGATGGAAGACATTCTGGCAGAACACATTACATGGTCCCAGTCTACAATCTGAAGCATTTCCCCTGCAGTAATGTGTCATCAGAAAGGTTTCCTGGTGACAGACACACGGATTCTTTTTAACTGGGGACGACTTCACTTCAAATCCTATTCGAGGGAGCGACAGGGTGTGGACAAGGCCCAGGCCCTAGACATTCTAAAAGGGCACACTAATTCACTCAGGGAATATCTCTTAACCAGGGAGCAGCAAAATCCTTCTGGGCTTAAGTGGCGTCCAACTTGGCTGGGAACCGTAACATTCCTTATACCCTTTGTTGATAAGATCCCCAATTAGTCACTTAGAAAAAGGAAGGCTCCAATAGGCTACTAACATGAAAAGCTATGTTAAAGTAGTCGGATTCTGTGGGCTGTGGAGCCATGTGGGCTGCCCCTGATTTCCCTGCTCAGCTGGTACCAAGGCAAGATAACATCTCACAGCAGAACTGCCAACCTGCCTGGGGAATTCCTTCATGAGGCTGGGGGACTGGCCAGCATGTCCAGAGGAAGGAGGACCAAGAAAGGACAGACTCACGTGGTGAATTGCAACTGCTGGGATTCCAGAACATGCCATGGAGCCCAGGAGCCAGACACAGCCTGCAGCCGGACAGTTTTCTTAATGGGCATGTGTGTGGGGGGGGTCTAGTTAGTTTGGTGAACAGAGATCTGTAAGGGTGCGATCCCTATTTCTGACCCCTCTAATGAAGAAAGACATTTTATATATAAATAAATTACAGACATAGGTATAGATAGGCAGATACAGGAAGAATTCATGCCAGATTTTTGAGCCTTATTTTCATGTATTTATATTAGGCAGGCCAGAAATTTAAGATACGTGTATTCAAGTTTTAAAAAACCGCATCACTAAGGCAGAAAGTATATGACTAAACGCATCAGCATGGATTAGGAGAGGCAGCAGACCTGGGCTGGTGCAAAAGTGACTTCCACTCCCCCATGCCCCACCAATGACCACTGACCTGGGGCCACTGAGCGTGGCTGTGTCTCTCACCGCCTGGGCTGTTTCTGATGCAAAATCCAGGGCGCCTGCCACTGGTTTGGTTACAGTGCCAACAAGCCCTTTCCCAAGGCCAGATATGAAACCGCTGACACCCCCTTCCGTTTTCACTCCTTCCACTGTCGAGGTTATCACACTGGTCAGTCCACCAATGATACCTAGCGGAAGAGACAAGGGCTGTTGTAACTTGGCCGAGGACAAAAGCAAAAGCATTTGAGGTCGAACCCCATCAATTCCATGCCCCTGGCGGGGTAACTTAGGGGCATTCATCAACTTCTCGAGAGGCTGTAGGCGGACCAACTGCAGTTGGGAACCCGCAGACTCAGACTTGCCCACTAAGTTTAGAGTCTGAGAATAGAGACTACATGTTAGTCTGAAGTGAAGTGTGTCCCAGTTTAAAAAACAGAACAAAACAAAAAAATCAAAGAACACCTAAGAGGTTAACAGTGGCTCCTTTCCAGTTCCCGAGTGTGGGAAGCACATGGGCAATCAGGAGACTAAGCAGACAGTAGGTCTAAATCAACAGCCTAGCATATAGTGGCCCTTGGGGAAAGTTGGGGTCCCATAAAATATAAGGCAGAGAGAACTAAATACAGATCCTCGGTTTTCCAAGAACACTGTATGACTGGCCAACACCAGACATTTGAAATGGGGTAAAAGCTACTGCACATTTTGCTGAAATCAGGTTTAGGCAATCAGAGTAAGTCATGAGGCCTTGATGAATGGTCCCCCCCCCCCCCAAAAAAAAAGCTGCTAAAACCAGCCGGGACTCTCCATGGAGTCTCTTCAAAAGACCAACCTAGGTCACAAAGGCATTCCAAACATTTTGAAAGTTGACAGCAATGATCTTATAGAGCATGAGAAGTGGCCAGAAGCTGGCAGAGGCTGGAGAGGACACAGGCATTACAGGCAAGAAGTGGGGCCCTGTCCGGGGAGCATTTCCAGGATGTGTGCCAGGGACACTCACAGGATGTTTACCCTTGGACGGCGGGGGCACGAGGAAGCGCTCTAGACTCTTCATCTCTAGTGAGACAAATCGGTAAAAGAAACTCCTTGGGTGAGAACACACTAACAATCCACGTTTCTTTTGGATTCTGGGTCCATTTGCTCCAACGAGGCCACAGCCCTCTCCCAACCTTTTGAACCAAATTCATGGAGAGACAGACATTACCAAGCCTGCTGCAAGCAGGGCCTGCAGAGAAAACTGAGCGGGACTCCCCATTGTGAAACCAAGGAGACTGAATGGATTCTGGTTCTTGTTATCCCTGAAGAATTTTTTCAGGCCAGGCTCCTGCTCTCATGCCATCCTCCTCGGACGAGGCTGCCTGTTCTCGGAGATGCTGCATGTATGGTATGAATGAATGGTCCTTGGTTGGAAGGGATTTTGCAACCAACCTTGAACCGTCATCCATTTTCTCAGCATACTCCTGTGTCCAACTGAAAGGTGAGGACAGCTAGGCTTTCTCTCCACATTCCAAGGATGCGAGACAGACAAAGGCAATTATACATAGCAAAGCATTTTGTATTCACTAAAAACAAACAAACAAAACCAGTCCCTCCTACTCCCATGCACTATCATTACAGTTACTAGAAAGAATAATTAAATCTTTAACCTCAAAAGGCTGCCCAACAATCAACTTTTTGAGTCCCCAGACATATTAATTTCAGTCAAGTTTTAGCTTGATGTCTCCTTTGGGGCTGCTCCCTTTCCAGCTGGGCAGGCTTAGGAAAAGTAAAGGCATCTTGATCCAAACCTCATCATTCGGAAAACTGGTAAACAAAAACTCTGCCCTAAACACTGTGTTCTAAGCATGAGGAGACATAAGATTTTCTATTATCTATATTCCTCCTTCTTCCAAATGTGGATAATCTAAGCCTGGTCAGTCTTGATGTGACTTCCGCTAGCTTCAGACCATTTCTAAGAATCTGGTACAAACGATGCAATTCACTAAGCATTAGGAAGCAGGAGCTATAGGCCAGGTATCCCATGGGGCTCTGCAAGTATAAAGGTAGATACAAAATGTTCTTTCTGCTCTCCTGACCTTTAGAGTCTATCAGGAAAGCAAGGTACACACAGCTGCCTAGATACACAATCCAGACTGCTACATGTGATCTAATGGTCATTAATTCTAACTGGGGATCGTGGAGCTGGGCAAGCATCATTTGAGTGAAGACCTCTAGGTTGAATAGGACAGGCAGGAATGGGAGGCAGAGGAAGGGAGGCAGAGGACCATGAGTGAGCAAGCCCTTGGGGGTACGTATGGGGAATAGCCCAACCCTAACTCTAACCCTAACCCTAAGGCAGCTCTACAGTGTGGGTGGGTGACAATGGTTGGAGAAGTTGGCCGGGCTTACATTTCCAAGGGCCCCGAATGCCACACTAAGAAGTTGTTGAGAAAAACGCCAACAAAAGGCGAATGAGTAGGAGTGAAGGCATTAAAGGTCAGAATTCAAACAAATTCAGAGACTTAATACATTCATGCCATCACCTATATCTCTTGGGCACATGGATTTACAATCCTTTTGAACGTGCATGTATACAAGACTCAAAAACATCTGGGCCACAAACCCAGCAGCCGGTTTCACATTCCAGTTGCCACGGAAGGAATGCTCAGTAAGCAGAAGGCAAGTCTCGAAGCAGCAGTTCCACATTCTAAAAAGGGGTTCAACTGATTACACCTTACGACACTTTGGGAACAGAAGGCAGAGAATAGGAATGGAGTGCAGTGCACGCACCATTCTGAGAGATGAAAGCGAATGAAGAACATCACAGGCTGTAACACTTCCAACGGCAAGGAGGATAAAATTAGAGAGCCTGGAAGGGACGCCTGGGTGGCTCAGTGGGTTAAAGCCTCTGCCTCCGGCTCAGGTCATGATCCTAGGGTCCTGGGATCGAGCCCCGCATCGGGCTCTCTGCTCAGCAGGGAGCCTGCTTCCCCCTTCTCTCTCTCTGCCTGCTTGTGGTCTCTGTCTGTCAAATAAATACATGAAATCTTTAAAAAAAAAGAGAGAGAGAGAGAGAGAGCCTGGAAGGCTATCAAGTACACCAAGCTCCCCGGCCAGGATTTCCACTTGCAGTCGGATGGCTGAAAGGGGACCTCCGAGGAAGAGCCATTCTTCCGGGCTCACGTGACTTACCATGAGCCAGGCCATGGATGCCGGCGACGAGGTGCTCCCCACTTGTGGCTGCGTGGTATCTGATGTATTCCCGCTCCGACTGATGCCGATTGTCCATTGTCTTCCCTAAGCCGTCCGATAATGTCCCTGCGAACTGGAATGAATTAAAACAGAAGGAAAGAGTTTTAAAGCCTCAGCACTATTTTTGCTATTTTAATTATTTTAAATATATGCCTTGCCTTGCTCCTAACTGGGATTCAGTACATACCAACCGCGAGAAGCGAGATATTAATTGCTGAACTACACGTATGATATGTCCCAGGAAACTGATTCTTGAGCACCAGACACATTCGGATTGTAGGATGCTCTACACTGGGGGACACGAGGCTTGCAAAACAACTACTAAATGTCCACTAAATGGCATCAGCCTTCCCCAGATGTCTTGTAATTTACTGAAAAACGTATCACAAAATGACTTGGGCGAGGGGAGGTAAGTGTTGGGATTCTAGAATGTTAAGGACAGAGGCTCTTTGCTGTAGAAATCAGTGTGATTCAAAACAGGAAATGTGGCAAATTGTTGCTTTGGGGTTTGGGATCAAAATTTTAGAGACATCCACTGTCCTCAAATAATGTCTTTTCTTTCACTTATTCAACAATGACTGGTTGCTTAGGTGCCCAACCCCATTGGTCAGAAGGAAAAATGAAGTATATGGAAAGGTTAACAGGTTAGGTCACCTTTCATATGAAATGGCAGACTTGAACTCATGACTTCCAATGCAAAATCCTCCCCCACAAATCAGAGAAAGATCTTATTTATCCTGGCATTCTTTTACCAGAGAGGCTGTCTTATCCATCAAAGCTGAATAAAAAGGACATAAAACTCTGTTTTGTCACAAGACAACCTGAAAAGGTTTAAAGTGACAGTTAATAAACCACAGGGTACTTATCCTCATCATTCAAGCAGAAAGAGGAAAGGATATCAAATATATAATTAACCTTCTCGGGAAAGATCTACCAAAACAAGTGGTTTAAGTGCCAATGACCCAGGACTAACCTTTCAGAGAACTCACAGGAATGTTATTTAGATACAGAGCTCGTTGCAAAGATTCAAGGCGAACTGCCTGCCTTCTTAAAGACCCAATTTACTGGGTAGCCTGGACATTGGGGGGCCGGTTTTATACTGGTTTGGCAAGGACTCTTTTTTTCTTAAAATTTTATTAGAGAGCGAGCACACATGAGCGGGGAGGAAGGGCACAGGGAGAGGGAGAAGTAATCTCCCCGCAGAGCAGGGAGCCCAATGCACGACTTGATCCCAGGACCCCGGGATCATAACCTGAGCCGAAGGCACACGCTTAACCAACTGAGCCACCCAGGCACCCAAGGGTCATTTTTACAGCACCAGGCCTGAGGCTTCGTGACACAAGTGACAGGCAAAGGTGAGTTCTTGGCACAGAAGAGGGGCTGGAGGAAGAACCAGCGATTCCAGGTGAAGTAATGGTTTCTGGAGCAAGAGATAGGAACACTCATTGCTTTTACTCAGTCCAAATGCTTTTAGGATTTAGGGCAGTGATCACTGACCTTTCTAGAGATGCAATCCCTATCACTATTTGCTTTTGGCCTTACCTCCCCTGTCTCTCCGTGTCTAATAGGAGAACTAAAGTTAATGAAAAGTAATCTCACAATTGCCTTTAGGTTGGAGACACCCCGGGATGTTGCAAGGCCAGCACTCTGAATCACCAGATGAGGCTGTAGTCAGGGATCCCTGTAGTCAGAGAGCCACTGCAGGCCACGAGTTTGGGCATCTGACCAAATCAGAGTCTAGTGCTCCCTCAACCATTCCGGTAGCCACAGGAGCCTGAGCGAGGGGCCCTACCACTGAGCCTCACTGTCGGCATGTGCAGAGTGACGACAGTCCCAACACTGCCATGTGGCAGGGTGAATCAGTGACAGTGGCTCAGGGTAGGGAATCCAGGGAGCATTCTTACTATTATTATTAGTCAGCTACTAGTCCAAGGAAGAACATCCTGAACCACAAAGAAAGCCTTTCGAAGGTTTAGAATTATGGTCATTTGCACTAGGCTTTTATATAAACAAAAACAAAAACAGAAACCCGAAACGAACCCCTCTGTGTCCAACAGATAAACACCGGCCTCCAGAATGAGTTTCTGGAGTGGTACATCTATAAAATTAGAGTGTCAGCCTTGGTGGTTTCCAAAGTCCTTCCCAGCTTCAACAGCATGTGACGTACGATCCAAGTGAGAATGTCTTCATTAGGCACTTAGTGAGGGCCCAGCACAGACCGAGGTGCTGCAGAGGACACAGAGCAGCCTGGGACCTACTGTCCAGGGTGACAGTTTCACCGGGAAGGTCACAGTCCCCAGCAGGGAACAGGGAGCAGTGAGAGCCGGGAACATAAACTGCAAATCGAGGGAGGAGAGGAAACCATGATCCTTGTTTTGGAAAGGATCGAGAGAACGAGTCCCTGTTACATTCTGGAATTATGGTGCCTGCCAGTGTTCTCCAGTCAGGTTCTGGGCAAAAATGCCTCTCCGTGACTGATGCCACGGAGGCGGCCAGGCAGTGGTGGGCGAGAGAGCTGTCTGCGCCAGAAGAGGCCCGGCGGCACCCACGCTGCACCCCGGGTCTCACTCAGGTCCTTCCCACCTCCTCAAACTCTCATTTTCCTTGAAAAGAGGTCTTTCCTTGGAAAAGATAGTAAGTTAAGGTCCTGTCTACCAATTTCTGGCAGCTGACTAGGAAGAAATGAAAAATCCTATAATACTTTCCCCCTTAAGATAAGAATATGGGAGAATAAAATAAGAATCATCTTATTTTTTTAAGAGAATAATGAACTGCTCTAAACCACCCCTCTTCTTCCACACCTGCCCCCCGCCCAACAATAAAACAAGTTCAATCCCTAAGGTTTAGGAGTCAGCCTACGCTAAGAGCGTCACTGCCAACTGATCCTGCTCCAGGACCCTCGGTTCCCCCAGCATGGCCTGGTCCTGGGAGTTCTCTGTACAAAAACACCACACTGACCTCAGGAGGATGGGGTAAGATGACCTACGAGATCACACCTCCCTCTAAATGCTGCATTCTGCCACGGGCTTCTCAGCTGCGGGAAGGTGCCCACACCTACTCAACTCACCCTAGGACTTCTGTCTGAATTCTCACTTCCCTGTGGACAAAAAGAAAATTATTCAAGCCAACTGGACTTGTCCTTCGTCACTTGTGAGTAAATGGAAAGGGTACAAAGATATTATTAACAGGAAACTATTACCAAAGTCTTCACCCCTGTACCCCTGTACCTGTGACTTTGAGAACTCAGGAAATGGGAGGATGTTGAAATCCGTGATGCAGCCAAACTTGTACTGATTAGAGGTCAATCAGATTTTACGGCGAGAGACACTTTATAGGAACTAATCTGAAACCAGTGAGATGAAGGGTACCGTGGTCAAAGAGGCTGGGCCCCGGGCCAGTCCCCTGGGCTTCTGAGTACGAATCCAGGGCACTGAAAGCTTGAGGCCTTCTCTCACTGTGGGAGCACTTAGTCATACTTAATTCCAACTCTCTCATTCCCTACCTCGGTGGGAAAATAAATCACACCCCGTATCTTATTTCTCCCTCAAAGACAGGGTGAGCACATGGGCTGGAGAGGGTGGTGATTCCAGTAAGCACTCTGTATGGGTACCCTCTGGCACAGGTCTGCTCTGAGGTGGGGAGGAGTTATTTCACCCATGAACTTGAGCTACAGCACTATAGTCAGCCCAGAGCAGAGGTGCCCATGAGAGCCACAGGGCCATGTGGGAGTGACTGGAGTGGGACATCCTTTACCACCCCATCCCCGGTTCTGCCCATTTTATCTTATTTTTTAAAGATCTGTTTATTTCGAGAGAGAGAAAGAGCAGGGGTGGGACAGAGGGAGAGAATCTGTCAAGCACACTCCCCGTGAGCGAGGAACCTGACACGAGGCTCCATCCCACGACCTGTGAGATCACGACCCGAGCAGAAACCAAGAGTTGAATGCTCAACGGACTGAGCCACCCAGGCACCCCTGCCCACATACTTTAAAAAGAAGCCAAATGTCTCGCAACTCAGACTCCTTTTGAACTCTCCTCAGAGCAGATGCTCTTTGGCGTGCTCACGGACATCAAAATGGGGAATGAAGCTCGGGGACAGATATTCAAGGAAGGGGAAGCTGCCCTCAGAGGCAGTGGGGGAAAGGCTACAAATCCCAAGGACATGAGCAAACACAATCCGGCTATGCATCAGCCCAACACTCCACCAGACGCGTGAGCGACATGGACTGTGCGCCAGGTTGGCAAACGGGAATCCTAAGCCAGAGATGGTTTTTGCCTCCTGCCTCCAAGGACCTCGGTCAGGAGGTCTATGTCCGGCATAACGGAAAGACCTTCACCCCTGACTTCGGCTTCTGACTGTGACACTTAATAGCTGTGAGATCAGGGGCAAGGAATTTCACCTCTGTGAGCCTGTTTCCTCGTCTTCAAAATGGGGTGAGAATATCCACCTCTAAGGATGCCAGAAGGATTAGACAGAATGTGTGAGGCACTTAGCACAGAGCCCGAGACACACGAGGCATCCAACGGTATTGAGTTATCTGAACTTCAACATCTTCACATGCAACATGGGAACAATCAGGTTCCACGGGGCCGTCGGGAGGATGACACGAAACGGTGTGCGTGAAGAGCGCTCAGCAGGTGTGTTCCCGGAGAAGCGGCAGTGGGGCCACTGAAGGCCACAGAAGCACAGGACAGACAGTGGGAGCCCGGCTTGAACACAGGGACGGGACTAGTACCTGGAGGGTAATTTGCAGCTAATTTGTGAGCGTCCTCGGTAAAAGCAGTATCTGGACACCAGAAGGGGCATTTGTGCAGACTTCAGTCAATCTAGCTCGTTTTGTAGCAATTTCAAGTCCACACAAAGCTCAAGACTTCTAAAGTTCCCAAGGAACAGAAGGTCCTTCAGAAAATCTGCTATCACACTTGCAAAGACAACACTTATTTCCCCGTCCTTCACTGAAGGAAGCTTCAGCACACACCACTAAGTAAATTCTGGCCGCAGCACCAAATCATTAATTTCTAGAAAGCCCTATTTTCGGCAAGGGGGTAAAAAATCTCAGAAGCACTTCAAGATGCCAGCGCCACGGCAGAGCTGACGCACACAGTCAATACCCCACCTTCCAGAAAGCCTCCCATGGTCCCTCGAAATGGAGCCCCTGCAAAGTAGCCTGGGTTTGCGGCCAGGCTCGGGAAAGCTGATTTTGTAAAACTGAAATTCAAGTAGATGTTGGAATGATGCAAGAGAAAAAATTCACACTGTGTCCCTCTGTTCTGTCCGATCAGTTTTCCTGACCGTTTCATGATATTCAGCAAGCACGGGATGCCGGAGATGGTTGGCCAGTGTCACGGGAGCCTGGGCTTGAGTTTCGGCCCCCTTCTCTGGGGTTCTTCTTTCACAGTTATTTACCTAATGGAAATTTCCTCTTTAATATCCTTGCTCCACTGAGTAATTGCTGGTGACAGTACTTCTCTTGTCACCGGGGGCAAACGGTGGCCACCTATAACAGGAAAGGGAGAGAAGTGACAGGGCTCTGCGGTGTGAGGGGGTCTCACGTTCTCCCAACCAGAAAGCTGTTGCGCTGCGAGCCTCAGCTACGAGCACAGTGCTGGTTCCGGGCCGCACTGCCCACGATCCTAAGCCAGGGCAGGTCCACTCGGGAGGCCCGGTAGTCCACACACTGTGCCCATGAGTGTGCATCCTGGAGGCAGCTGCTCAACTCTCCTGAGCCTCAGTTTACCCATCCACAAAAAGTCCGATTCTCAAGGGTTGCTTTTAAGGGTTGCAGAGAGAATGCAAAATGCCTGGCACAGTGTCTGGCACCCAGGGGGGACCATCGATTTTGACACGTTTCTTCAAAGTGGTCCGGAGGCTTACACTGGCAAGCCCTCTCCAACTCTGCTGGGATACGGTAGAAAAGTGCCCTTCAAGTCACTTCACAATGAAGGTCTTCACCACTTCACCCTGATTCACATTGTTAAACAGCCACAGTTAAAAACGATTCTCAGTGTGAGTTTTGCCTTGATGCTGAAAACCCCTTTTGTGATCCTTGTAAGGAGACAAGAGTAAAAGGAGCGCGGCTTCCAGCCCACAACGGTATCTGTCACTCACACAAGGGAAACCAAACAAGGAGTCCGACTCAATCAGATGCTGAAGGGGCAGGCTGGGACTGGGGGAAGGAGGAGAGAGAGAGAGAGAGAAAGGAAGAAAAGAAGGGAGGGAGGGAGGGAGGGAAGAAAGGAGGAAGGAACATGGAACAAGTTTAGGTTTGGCAAGAAAGAGGCGTTTTGGACCCCAGATCTCTATCCACTAGAAGTGGGACAGGTTTGTCTGTTTTCAGTTCTACTTGGTTGTGATTATGGAGAGCCCTTAAGGCAAAGAGAGAAAGGGGAAAGAATCCAGAACAGAGACCCTGCATACAAATAAAAGATACTTTTTTTTTTAAAGCTAGGACTGACATTCTACTTTAGTAACATGCCTGAGTCAATGACCTTGCTTTTGGTGGGGGGGCGGTCTGTGGAGATGTAAAAGCCCTCCTACCCCAAGACCTACACCATGTTGCTATTTCATGGATAAACACTTATCAGGCAACAGACACTCCTTTTCAGTTAAGAAACAAAGTTATCCAAAGCCACCCAGAATTATCTCGGCACACAAGGTCTAAACACAAGCAACAAAGTCAGACCTCGAGATCGTCCTGGTTCTTAACGAGCCCAAGACACATGCCGGCTGAACTGGCAAGTCTCGCTTGCTGTTCTGAAACTCTGACCCGGTTGTGCACTCAGATGCTGTCTCAGATGAATCTAGGAGCTCAGAGTGGTTTGAGGCACTCTCCTAAAAATGGTTTTGCCTCTTCTGTCAAAGGGGCTGGTGGAGTTGGCTGTAAGGTGGAAAGCACCCGAGGAAGCCGCACACACGGGGTGGCTCCGGCACGTTCAACCGGCCCTGTTCGTCCTACACCAGTCGTGAAGAATCGTGTGGGCAGGAGGAGTCTTTCGACCCAGCAGTGGGAAGGGATGATGTCCTACTTTTAGCCCTTCATCAACTTCATGATAAGCTTTTCCCCAGAAGGGATACAGGATGGAGTTCAGGGTGCCAGGCTTCCCGCCCATCTACTGCTGAAAACCCCCGAAGCACGCAGGAGAAGCTTTAGCTTTAGGTGTGCTTCTGGACCACCGGCGCTCGTCAAGGGGGGGGTAAGCTTGCCCACCCCATGAGTGACCTCCAGTTTCGCCAACCTGACAAGATTATTCAATATGCACACATGGCCAATGCCCCCGTACTGAACCAGGAGATGGGTTATGTTGTAGAGGGAAAAAACATCCCTCTGCGGCAGTCACAGTATGGTCACAGTATCCTGACTGTGTGGATACACGATTTCAACTCTAGGGAAGCACACAGGCTTTGGGAAAAGCCAGGCATCCTGATCCCAACTCTGTCACTAGTACCAGCTCGGTGAACGTGAGCAGAACACACTCTCTTCGGGGGTCAGTATTTTCATCTATAAAACAGGAAGAAAGAACACTACCCATAGAGTCACTGGGGTAATCCAAAGAGACCTTGTTTTTAAAAGTACTTGGGGGAAAACACACACACACACAGCAATGTGTAAATGCTGAGGGTTATTACTGCAAATCCTTTTCTTTCTTCTAGTGAGCGCTCTGCTCCCCCTTCCACCCCGACTGAATCCTGCCTGTCTCATCCTGTACTACAGGAACCACTTCATACCTGTTCCTGAACAAAGGAAAGCATAAAGAAATCAATTATAAATAGACTGAGATCTCAAAATACAGAAACTAGAAATGGAATTGGAACATTTCACAATAGAAAAGAAGTTCATCTCCTTCCTAGTCACAAGTGACTTCATTCTTGTACAGTCTTTGTATTTCCAATAAATATATTCTCTTTAATGCCGAGTGTCTGGGAAAGAAAGGGAGGGATAACACCATAAAAAACATTCGGAGATGCTAGACACCTGAATACGCTGGGCTTCTTACTGAAAAAGTCAGAGAGGCTTCAAGGGTTTCAAATATCTTGATGGGCTGGGTTTTTTGTTTTGTTTTGTTTTGTTTTTAAAGAAAGAAAGCAGTCTCCAGCTGGTTTCTTCAAATAAATGAAGTTTTGAATGTGTGTACAGCAGAACAGGTAAAGGAAAGCTTCCAACTGCGGAAGACCATAGCATAACTTTTGGAATTGTAAACGTGGACCAACAATGTTTACTGTGTATCAGGCACTGTTCTTAGGGCTGGCCATCTATGAAATCATTTATGAATTTAATCCACATGGGGTGCCTGGGTGGCTCAGTGGGTTAAACCCTCTGCCTTCGGCTCAGGTCGTGATCCCAGGGTCCTGGGATCGAGCCCCGCGTCGGGCTCTCTGCTCAGCGGGGAACCCGCTTCCCTTCCTCTCTCTCTCTGCCTACTTGTGATCTCTGTCAAATAAATAAATGAAATCTTTTAAAAAAAATGAATTTAATCCACACATCAGCCATAGGAGGTCGGCTCTATTATTTTCTCCATTGTACAGACAAAACTGGAAAGACCACGATCCTCTGTAACAAAAATCTGCTAAGAATCTACCTACATTTAATCCTGGGTCATCTATGGAGAGAACCCAACCATGATTTTTGTTCTTCCCTCCATGGAAAATTCCTTCCTAAATGCCAGTGAAAATCGCAGAGAGACGCCAAGGAGACATCTTTCCTTTCCTAAGCAGTGGTGGTGACAGATGAAGGAAACAAAAAGAACTATATAAATAATAAAGTTTCAGAAAATTACATGCAAATCCCTGAACAAGAAAGTCAGGCTTCAATCCCCTTCCCTGACCAGTTTACCCCAACTCAAATACCCTGCCCCCTTCTAATACCCATCCATTGCCCTACGCCATGCAGTCTTTGAAATCAGAAAGAATCTACTTCCTCCTTTCCCCAAAACCATCACACTCACATGTGAAATGGGCCCCAGAGAAGAACGAAGCCCTGTGAACATCCATTACATGGGTCACAGTACACCACATCAGACCACGGCTCTAACATGCACCATTTACAGCTGGGGAGAAAGCTGGGAGGCCAGCAGGGTGAGGATCAGGGCCGGTGATTTCAACAGCTCCTGCTCGCACAGAGGAGGTCTCTGCTCTTCCTTCCCTGCTTCTTACAAAAGGGTTTGCTGAACTCAAAGATTCGCTCGGTCAGAGCTGGTCTGGGGAAGCAAATCTAACTACAGAAAAAGATGACTGCTCTGGCAAGGACTGTTTCATGTACCAGTAACTGACACGTGTGGAGATACAAATCCAAGGGGGAGGGGATGAAAGCGAAAGAGGGCTGTGGGACGAGAAGGGACATGAGCCAGCCATGCTCCCGGGTAAGAAAGGACCCCGAAGTGTGTCCAGTCCGGTCTCGGATCATCTTCTGTCTCTCTGGCACTGTGATGCTTCTCCCAACAGCCCCACCCATCTAAGGGTAACGGAGTGTCCACAGTGGAAACTAAGGTACTATTATTTCTAACAACTACCAAACCTTTCATGGGGGCGGGTGGGGTAGAGCCCGCATTCAGGGGAAGCTAGAGATACAAAAGCCAACAGCTCACTTGTTGGGAAGTTATTCATCAGCAAGCGTGATGAACGTGAGAGAAGAGAAGACTGCAGATTCGGAACTACTATTTGGCACCTGGGAGAACAAGGGAAGGTGACCCTCTCTTTTGGGGGTTAGGACGAGAATGGGAGGCAGCTCAGCTTTGAGGCACTTAAGTCCTGTCTCATTCCTGAGACCCGACTTATTCCTAAGCTCAAAGGAAAGGCCAAAAGAAGGCTCTTTTTCTTTCTTTCCTTTTTGGGGGGCGGGGGGTAGTGGTGGGGGAGAGGGAGAGAGGGAGAGAGAGAATCTTAAGCAGGCTCCCTGAGGGGCGGGGTTCGATCTCTCCACCCAGAGATCATGACCTGAGCTGAAATCAAGAATCAGATGCTTCACTGACTGAACCACCCAGGCATGCACCAAAGGTTCTTTTAAAAATGAACTCAAATGTTCCCAACGCCTCAGATGGGCTTAAAATAAAAACCAAAGGCAGTTTAGCAATTTCCCAACAGCTCCTAAGAAACCTCCGCTCTTTGCCTGATCCCTGGATTCCTTAGTGGCCTTTCCCAGGGGCATTCTAGCCTTTGCTGTCTTTTAGCCCCACAAAGGCTGAGCTGGGAGAGGACATTCCGGCTTCACACCCATCTACCTCCCATAGATTTGGGGTTTTTAAAGCCTGCTGAATTAGCCCTTTCCAGGTTAGCAGATTTCAGGCCTAAAAAACAAGTCTTGGAATGAGGAAGAAAACCCAATCCATTTAACTCAACGGTGGAAAGAGGGAATGTGAGAAGAGAGGCTTCAAAAGTACTAGTATATTCAGTTCTACTAGTGTAATATTCTATTATTATGTTCTACCATTTCAGCTGAATGGTAGGCCCTGGTATTCATTTGATTGTCCTTTAAGCTGACCATACACTATAAAATGCTCTACTGATCGACTTTTCCATATGTTTATGGCACTTGTTTTCTAAATATGCGACCAAAGGCAAAATTCATTTTTAAAAATAAGAATTCACTTCATAAAAATCATGCCTGTATCTGAAATTACCACCACATTCCAAAACATCATGAACAGAATGTTTTCTAAATTTTGGCAAGCAGGCAGGCAAAGAGGAAAAAAGGAAGCCAACAAATAACCTAAGGGGGGAAAAAATTAAAGATAACTTGGACAGCTAATTCTTAGAATCTTGTAGAAAACTTCTCCTTGCCATGATGGAGTCAAAAGCCAACCGTCTAAAGGTCGTTTCTCTATTCAACACGTTCCTTCCTTCCTTCATCAAGAACAAAGGAAATCTTAGAAATGAACCACTTAGCAAAAGGATGAGAGGCTAAATGTAGCGAAGAGAGATGGCTTGCATAGTCTGATAATCAAGTTAGCCCCAGAGACCTGAAACTCGTCAGCTCAGACACACAATAATGGTTGTTATCACATGTCCCTAACTTTCTTTCCTGGTTTGGTGCCACGATGTCCATTAAGGTGACCACGTGCCACGGGAGGTTACTGAGCACTTAATATGTGATTAGTATGAATTAAGATATGCTGTAAATATAAAATACATACTGGAATTCAAAGACAAGATGAAAAATAATAACTTAAAACATCTCAATTATTTTTACATACCGATTACAGGTTGAAATGATAATATTTTGGATATTATGGGTCAAATAAAAATACTTAAAATAATTTCTTCTGTTTCTTTTTACCTTTTTAAAAAAAGATTTATTTATTTATTTTAGAGAAAGAGCATGCACACGCAAATTGGGTGGGGGGGGGGGAGAGAGAGAGGAAGAGAGAGAGAATCTCAAGTCGACTCCCCAGTGAGTGCAGAGCTCCATGCAGGGCTTGACCCTGAGAACATAACCTGAGCCAAAACCAGGAGTCAGAAGCTCAACCAACAGAGCCGCCCAGGCACTCCTGTTTCCTTTTACCTTTATAATGCAACTACTAGAAAATTTTAAATTACATAAATTACGTGGCTCACACTTTATTTCTATAGGACACTTAGAAATGACTGCTGGTCACCTCAGCAGAGAATACTAGATGGAAGGCATTGGTTTGGCTTTAGGGAGAAAGGCTTTTGTTATTCAAGCCGGAACTATCTAGTACAAAGGTGGGCAGAAAGTTAATTATGGGGACACAGCCACATCACCTCCTACTCTTACTGTTCCATTCTCCAGCATGAATGGCTGCAAATCTCTGCCTTCCCAACTGCAGCCTGGCTCTCCGAGATGCCTCTGCAAAGCTCCGCATGGCCTCTCCCTGCATGTAAACCCGTAGGCTTAGCCACCACTTCCATACACCTTCTGCTCCCAGCCTCGCGAGCGTCGCATTCACTGCCACGAAGTCCTGTTGACGTCTGTTTCCTCGCAGGGCCGGGTGCACAGTGCCATGCGGTGCTCAGAGGCTCCGAGTCTAGGGACAGGGCTTGCACCCCTAACCACCCAGGATGGTGCCTGGAACACTCTCAGAGCCAGATAAAGATGCGCCCCGCATTCCTTTCCAACTCCTCTAAGCTAGGCCCACTGTCCCTTCATCAAATGATAGATTCTACTCTGGGAAAAGAAGTCTTTCCTGTCCTCCAGTTTAAATCAGATAAATGGTGTATTTGCCAAATCTAGAGCCTTCTTCTGCACTCTCATAAGGCCTTGTCTTCGATGTTGCTCAAGCAATCCTCTTTTCTCTCATATCTCCAGTCTTCCTGGCCTTGTCCTCTCAGATGGACAAATAGAATCGAATTTGCTCAATCTTAAAAAGGCATTCCTTGAAGTTCCCTGCCATTCGAGCTGTCACCACTTCCATTCTCGCCCCACCCCCGCCGCCGTGGCTGTATCTTTACAAGACGGTTCTAAACTTACTGCTGCCACTGCCTGTTTTCCTGTTAACTGAAGGTTCTGAAAGCATGCACCTACAGCAAAGAGTGCAATACAGGGATCAGAACATGGAATGTATCCCTCGATACCCGTAAGTTTTGACATAGCTGGACACAGAGCGAAACAAATTTAGTAGCAGCTGATGACTGATTTCTTAGCGCCCCTCCCAGGTAAGTGTGAGCCCAGGCACCACTTGATCCTGGGCTACAAGTGCAAAGGCTAAGAGCATATCCAGCAGGCAGCATCTAGGGAAGAAAACAAAACCATCCCAAGTTCAAGGCAAAGGCAAGAGACAAGACAGAGCAAATGACCCAAGACAGATGGAACAGCTATCATTTCTTTGGTAGGGTGCCTGTGGCTCTGCCGATGGGCAAGAAGGGATCTCTCAGGGCATTCTTGAACCATAATGACTGCTGTTAAGTCTACAAAGGGCCAGGGAGACAGGAGAACAGGAATTCATTGCCTTGGATGTTTCTTAACCTTCAGACAAGCGCTGCAACTTCCTGTTAGCCAGAGAAGAGTGCATGATGGACTGAAAAAGAACTTCAGAACTTCAGAGAACAAGATGAGAAAGTGAAGCTTGGAGACTGTCCCTTTAAAAACGAGCCATTCTAGGGAATCAGCAACGGTGGCTCTTTGAAGTTCAAGGGGGGAGTGAAGCTTGTCGAGGGCATGCCCAGTGTCGTGCCTGTCTTGTTCACCTTCGTATCCCCAGTGCTATGGACAGAGCCTGACACGCCGTGTGGACGTGCCCAGGACAGTGCCAGCTCTGGAACCGATGGGAGTTGGTCCCCCTAGTGAGTCCCAGGTGATCCTGGAGTAGCTCTGGGAATCAATGACCAAAAGGACTTCACTGGTTTGACTGGAAGTCTGTGTTTGCAAAGATGTGCTGCTTCTCCATCTCTTTAGGTTGAGGTGCTAAATCCATTTTCTGATGTTGAAGAGCATCTGGGGTAGGACTCTGCTGGCACTTACTTGTCTGTTCTGTAGATTAAGCCCCAGATGATACTGACAACACTAAGAGATTCTGGCCACGTATTCTAAGGCATTTTAACGTGTTCACATTACTACACACGTGCACACAAATTCAATCTCTATTTTGGGTCACTGTGTGAGGCAGAGATGCCCACAGGAACACAGCACAGCAAAGTGGAAATCAGAGAAGCTCTGGAATCCCACATTTGGGTTCAAATTCTGGCTTCATTTATGGGCTGTGTGACCTTGGGCAACCCCTTGGAGACCCGGCGTCCGACCTACAACCCGAGATAATGCCTAACTCCGAGAGTCGGTCTGCCCCTTCCTCCTCTCCTCTGTTCCTTCCTAAACTCACTTAGGAAGTGCGCCAGACCTGGCTGTGCTGAGACCTGGTGACACGGCAGTGAATACAACAGACAAAACTTTTGTCCCCTGTAGGACTTACCTGCTAATTGCACAGGAAATAATATAAATAAAAGGGAAGTGATAATATATGTTAAGTGGAAAATGAAGCAGGGGATGAGGATGAGAGACGGTGTCGGAAGAGGCGGTGCGAGTTTAGGTGGAGGGGGGAATGCCGGGAGGAGCCTCACTGACAGAGCAGCCTTTGGACAAAGAACACGCAGGTGAAACCACGTGGTTAGAGAACCTTCCGGAAAGAGACAACTGCGAGTACAGAGATCCTGAGGCCGCCGCTCGGAGGCAGACAGTCGAGAATCAGCAGGAAGGTCGGATGATGGGCTGAGTGAGCCAGAGAGCAGTGAGAGGGGACGAGATGAGGTCAGCGAAGTACGGGGCAGGCCGCGCACCCCTAACAAACCACAGTACAGATTTAAATTTTCTGCGCGGAGTCTAAGGGGAAGCCCCTGGGGGGGCGCTGAGACAAGGAACGACACCACCTGAGCTACCCTTGACCGGCACGGTCGCTCCCGCTGCTGTGCTAAGACGGGAGGAGGGGGAGGCTGGGTGCAGGCGGAAGGCGGCTCTGCTGAGCCGGGCCGGGGGTGATCCCGGGAGGTACGGGGGGCTGCGGTCCGGCCAACCCGGCTGATGGATGCACTTGAGATGCGGCATGACAGGAGTCGAGAACGACTCCAACATAGGATCTGAGCAGGTGGGAGGAGAGAGAAAGGAGAGATGGCAGAAAGTGCCCAGCACACAGGAAATGGTCAAGTCTTAGTTCTTTTTATGCTTAAAACTTTCGGCGCAGGCTCACGGCGAGGGCGTCCCAGATGGGGTGGGCCAGGCCACACCGAAGCTAGAAGTGTCCGTGGAGGGAAAAGGCAAACGAGAGCACACTCAGCACTCGGCTCGACTGTGCGAACACCCCAACGTGGTGTTCCCTCCTCAATCATTCGTCTGTCAGAGGTGAGCAGACGAGAGGCCAACCTCCCCGTGGTCAGTGAGTGCAGCACCACATTTTCCTCCCTGAGCAGGAAAGGATCCCCAGAAAGGAGCAAAAAATCGTGTGCTGAGAACACACCAAGAATGGAAAGAGACAGCAAGTTTTGTGTGCTGGACAAACGTCTCCAGCTCCTGTACAAGCGACTCAAGTCTCCAGAGTCCAGGACGCAAGTGGCAATGGCAGATGCTCCAGTTCAGGGTGACGGGGGTGGCGAGGAAACCACAGAGCACAGACTGAGGTGCTGGGGAGGCGAGGATGTGGAGAGCCCACTCCCCACGGACATCGGCCAGGCTTTACCACAAAGGAACCTTTCCTTGACCACATGTCCCGAGGCCCAACTGATGCTCCGTCTTGTGAGTCAGAGGACCCGATCCTCTGGCCCAACAGCTGGGGCAGATGTCAGGCCGCACTGCAATCTCAAGTGCGGGGCTCAAGTTCCAAGAAAGCACCCGGAGTCCTACGGAGCTTCAGCCGGCATCCTGCCGGCGAGACAGCAGTCGTGACTACCTCGAGATAAATGTCCTCTGAATCCACACGTGAGAAACTGAGATTCCAAACACAAGCAGACACTGTTTGGACACCGTTAGGGGCCGTGCGTGGAAACGGGAAAGAAGGGATTTCCAGAGAAAAATCTACTGACTGGGTGGATGAGGCAGGGGAGGGCTGAGGGCAGAAAGGCCATGAAACACATTCTAGCACAGAATGTGCTCTCTCCTCTCAAATTTAGGTCACGTCTAGGTTAGCCAGGCCTAAAGAACATGGTAAAATGGTGTCACGGACTGATGAAATGGGGTCGGATAAATTAACTTCCCTAATCGTGGCTTTGCATCTGTTGAGCTCCAAATTCTGCAGAAAAGCAGCGAGAGCTGAAGCACAAGCCCACGACCTCCCTTCCCGCCTTTCTAGTCCAGTTGTTGTAGGGGAGGCCTAAATGCCTTCCGGAGCAAGGACTCGGAGGGTGTTGGCTCTGGGCTCTGGGCAGGGCGACTTCCTGCTCTGTCTAGATGCAATTTTCAGGTTAACTGGAAATGCCAGAGGCAGCCGGTGCCTTAGTACTGGACGGAGTCACTCTGGCCAGAAAGGACAGTTTGGCCAGATTTGCATCTACCTGCTGAGAACAAGCCATGATTTGGTTTTGGCTCTAATTACATAAGAAACAAGTGAGGTTTGTTTTTTTCCGGAGGAGGTGGGAGCTCTTGATCGTTTTGGCCCCCTCTGTGAAAGCTGTACCTGTTCTACCCACATACATGAAAATACTTGTAAAACATGAATAGTTACTATTTTATATATGCAGATTCTGGGCAGATCATGGCAACCACACGAGGCAGAAAAAGTGAAAAATTCCATTAGGCCTCTTTCCCTTGGGATTCCCTGATACCTGGTACGGGGAGAGAGGAAGGGAAACAAAGGGAGAAGGAACAGCGTGCCAGTCTTTCCCTAATGAGGCCAGCTGACGGAGCAGCACACCCTCCTGTCCCAGCGGCCTGCTGCCCGAGTGCCACCGCTCCACATCCCTGAGCACCCCCATTCGGGTAGCCCCTTGGGGGCCCTTTGGGGCCTGTCCCCCCCATGTCTTGTCCACACGGTCCACATCTCCTTGGACTTCAAGATTCGCCACAAGCATCTCATCTTCTGGGCAGGCCTTCCCTGCCTTGGGTTGAAAGGTCTGTCCCCTCCTTTAGCACTCATTGGACCCGCACAGACTTTTGTCCTAGTACTCAGAATATTTCTTTTTTTTTTTTTTTTTAAGATTTTATTTATGAGATCACAAGTAGGCAGAGAGGCAGGCAGAGAGAGAGTGAGGAAGGAGGCTTCCTGCCGAGCAGAGAGCCCGATTCGGGACTCGATCCCAAGACCCTGAGATCATGACCTGAGCCGAAGGCAGAGGCTTAACCCACTAAGCCACCCAGGCGCCCCTTCTTGTATGCATTTGTTCACAGGACCTTCTCCTGTGCTGGGCTGTGACCCTGAGCACGGAAGGACTTCTATTCCTGTTTGTTTCCTCTGTGACTAGGACGGGGCCTGGCGTTTTTTGCTGTGAACTTCTTGTTTAGATGCAATAAATAATAGATTTATTAACATCAGATTATAACTTTCTAATCGGTCAGTTCTGCTTGGGGAGCTAGGACAAGGGTGAAACGCCTTCACGAGGCATCTGAGACAGGGTCGCAGCCACATGCTTGGGCTTGGGTGGTGTCACGCCTACAGAAGAGCTAATGACACAACAGGGGACACCACAGGAAAGGACTTTATACTGTGACTCAAATTCTCTGCACCCCCTTGAGCATGCAACTTCACGTGGTTAATTCCTGCCAATCTCATACCGCAGAAGGGTCCAAGAACGAAGCCCACTAGACGACAGGGCACAACTTTTGCATGGGGCAAGGGCAAGAACGTGGGCTTTGAGCCAGAGAACCCAACTGAGCTCTTGCCCTGGCTCTCCTCACAGCTGTGGGCAGGTTATTTAATTTCTCTGAGCCTCCATGTCCTCGTGTATAAACCGGGGCTAACACTTCACAGGGTCATTGTGAGGATTAAACAAGTCAGTTCCTGTGAAGACTCAGAAGGGCATCTGGCACTTAGGGAAGCAGCAGTAAATATTAGCCAGTCACATTTTTCAAGGACCCATTCGGCTACTAGCTCGGGGTCAAAATTCCCTTCCACTGTGTCATCGGAATGGCATCTTTCCTGGGTTTTCCGTATAGCGATACTGAGGAAAAGAGAAGTGTAACCAACGTTTTAAGCACTCCTAACAAGAACACGCGATGGGGCGCCTGGGTGGCTCAGTTGGTTAAGCAACTGCCTTCAGCTCAGGTCATGATCCTGAACTCCTGGGATCGAGTCCCGCATCGGGCTCCCAGCTCCACGGGGAGTCTGCTTCCCCCTCTGACCTTCTCCCCTCTCATGCTCTCTCTCACTCTCTCCCTCTGAAATAAATAAATAAAATCTTTAAAAAAAAAAAAAAAAGAACATGCGAACACACTTCCCGTGGTCAGGCTAATTACTCCTCTGTGGCTAGCGCCCTCGCCAGTCATGTGACCGTGAACACGCCTCCTGGACGGTCAGCTCTGGGAACAGATTGAGACAAAGGCAAGGAAATACAAAATTAACATTGTGGTTACTCCTTATCAGAACAGACAAAGCCAGCTACACCAGCAGGCCAGAAACGAAGGAAGCAGGCTGTTGGCTTTTGATTGGAATTTCCTAGGATTGTTACCATGTAGTACAAGACTGACCTAAATGTTTCTTTGACACAGCCAGGCTTGCGAGAACTGTATCAGAAATGATACAATGAAGGCTTGGGGTTGTAGGGGAACAAAACTGCTTTCAGGAAATGTATCATTACCAGGCCCAGGAAGAAAATACCAGCAGACTTCAAAGCACCTGGATCCCTAACTAGGTTAGTTTACTGCTGGGGCAGGGATATACAAGCGAAATAAACAAGCAAAAGAGCAAGTAAATGAAACCTTTTCAGGTGACTTTTTCTTAAGTCAGTGGGACTATGAAACGCATTACTGTGCTGGCACTTCGCGGCATGCTCAAGGCCCCGCCGCAAACCCCACACGGCACCATGCGGCAACCTCCGCAGCAAGCCCGCTGTCAGCACTCCCTGGGCACTAGCGGACTCACCCTCCCAGCAGCGCCCCCTACAGCCAGCAATGGGCTTTTCCCAGCACACAGGAAAGCCTAGAGCGTGTCATTGCAAGAAGGAACTTTGAGGCCCAGATGTGTCAAATGGGGTGAGGGGGGAAGGGCAAAATTCAAGCAGTCGGCCTACCATATTTCAAGAACAGTATGTCTCCTGGGAAAACGTGGAAAATCTGTCTGCTGGTCTATGTAATTCCATAAAAATAGCATCTAAAACCGAGAGTATGGAGATGATTTGAGCTTAGTAATAACCAAGCTCTTAATGTTCAGGCTCTTAATTTGTTTTCTTCTGTTTTGAGGGATAAAGGAGAGGAATAAAGAATGTGCTAGAAATTTGGGGAATGCGCTCCAAACCTCCCCCCCAACTGCTCCTACACACACACACACACACACACACACACACACGCACGCACTCTACTCCTCTTTGTAAAAGGCCTTTAATTAGCTCACATCCTATCCTGCCCCGGCTCCCTGATACACTCTGACACCAGCCTGCTGGCCGGGCAGTGGGCTCTAAGTGCAGCCCGGTGAGCGGGCTCCCAGCAGACCCCCTGCTGCTCTTATCTCTGCAGATGCCTGATGACTTTGGTATCCCCCTCCCAGCCCTCCTGGGAAGCCGCCCAGCAGGTGCCCATTGGCAACAGTTTTGTGTTACAGGCCTGAATGAATGATCCCCGCAGGAGCTGCCGACTGTTTTCACAGACACAGAAGGCAGTCAAAAGTCCACCGCGTGAACTTGGGATGACCCCAGCTGCAGAGTCACTGGCGGGTTCATCGGGAGGGCAGGCACGCTTTATTAAACAACTAATACTCTTCACAGATAACTTTCCGAAAAAGCAAAAGTGTTAACTCTTTGCAATCTTGCTCTGCCAAGCAAGTGGAGGAGCTCTACTGTGGGACTGAGGGCTTGGCCCCAGATGAAGATTTTGAGACAGAAAGAGGGTGATTACATGTGGCCTGGAGAAGGGTCAGGACTCAGTCACCATTTGGTCTGCTGTTTTGTTAAAGTGTTCCAGATTAAAGTAAAAAGGCAAAAAGGGACGGTTTCAGGCCCCTACTTTGGTTAGGACGGTGACAGCCCAGTGACAGGCAACCCCACCACCAAGCCAGCAGAGGGGACATCCAGGACCTCCTCCACACTCACCAACCCCCTCCCCCGACCCCCGGCTCACTTGTTCCTTGTCCACATGCAACCTGGCCGGACGGGAGAGGGGAGGGTGACTAGGCTGTGCAGAAGGCAATGCGTGAACTCCCAGCACCTACGGGGCTCAGGTCCGAAGACCTTTTGTTCCTGGCAGCCAGGGGCAGCAGTTAGTCCCCCTTGGAAGGAGGATTCAGAAAAGGCACACGTTCAGATCAAAGTGTTCTCATAATCGAGTTCTTTTAGGCTTGCTGGGCACACAGTCCTATCTACAGCATTCAGGGAGAGGAACAGCAAGTCACTGTTTTCTTCGCTTGGTCGGAATCTGTACAGAAGGTTCCCTTTTCTTTTCTTTCCCCTCCCTCTCTCCTAACTCACACAGACTTTAGAAGGAGCCCAGTGACAGCAATCATAATGTACGACATGCAGATAAACATATGAACATATAGAGAAATTCCAAGAAATCCACTGTAACTGACGAAGTTGCCTTAATTGTGCCATCAACCAAAGACCATGTACCCAGCCAAGTTTTCTGTCCCTTCATCTCACCCGGTGCTCCCTGAATCTAATAGTGCAGTGGTGGGCGGGGTGGGGGGGCTCCCTATTTGTGTTTTGTGGGAGGGGGAGGTCTTGTTTTGATTCCAGGGGAGGTGCGATTCTGCCTGCGTTTGCTGGTTGGATGAGATGCCGCTGAAGGACCAGTGATCCCAGGCCCTTCAAAGGAGCTGTACTTCCCTCCGGCTCCCAGCGGGCTGACCTTTACACAAAATAGATTGGTTTGGCTCAACAAGCCCTTGAGGGCTTTCTGCATACCACGCATGGTGGGTGCTTAAAAATACCAATACGAACAGGACTTAGTCTCTTGTCCTCAAGGAACTCAATCAAAAGTGGAGACAGACGTACAAACAGGCCAACTCAACCCAGAGAATGCTGAGAAAGCGTGCCCAGCGTCAGGGTCCTGGGCCCACTACTTCTTTGTCCTTCACTTCTAGAAGGACAAGAAGCGGGCCCCATGAGCTGGCGACTCCCATCTCAAAGACAGCACCAGATTTGTAGCCAAGAAGGCCTGAGTGGTAGAGGTGACCCAGCGACTAACTAGCGGTGAGAAACTTGCTGGGTGTCAGTTTCTCCACCTGTAATCTGAAAGGGCGAAAAGCTGACCTGCAAATTCTTTCCCAGGTCTGTGTTTGAGGAGCGCCTCTGATTGTATCAGGCGTCGTGCTGCGGGCTGGAGCCTGGGAAGAGCTAGCTTTGCAATGCTCAGCTGGAAAGAGTGACGAGAGTTGTAGGTTCGAGACCTCTCCCAGGAAGAATATAAGCTTGCATTCAGTGGAAAGGGAGAGGAGAGAGCGCAGTTACCATATGAAGTATCACTAAAACGTGTCTTCTCACAGAGCTTTTTTTTCTTGGTCAAACCCAAAGTAGGCACTGGCTCACTATCATGTTTTATCTTTCAAAGAGAAACCAGCGGCAAATCCTCCCTTGAGTTCAGTCCCAAGAATTTTCCTCTCTCCTTGTACCTTGTTCTTTGAGGCACTTCAATTTGTCTTGTCAATTTTTCGGTCTGGGCTGCAGCAATCCTCCAGACTCTCCCTGCTGATGCCGCCAGACAGGAGCAGGTAGCAGCGGGCTGGTGGGGTCCGGCTTTGCTTCCCGGCGGGGCTGTGCCTGGAGGCTCGCACGCCGTCGGGCTAGTCCACAGCTGTCTCCCCGCGTCCGAGAGCCCCTCGGGCCCTCCGCTGGGAGGACGGTCTGGCAGGGACCGGCAGTGGGCTGACAGCTGTGAGGCCTGGGCACCGGCACGGGCTGCATGGTTTTGGCAAAACCAGTTAGCGTGTTTTTAACGGACTCTCCCACCACTTACAGGGAAGCGGTTCTCACAGCTGCCAGGCTGGCCCCACGGTGCAGGGTTCAACCACCTCACAGACCGGCTTTAATTCCAGAGCGGGAAATGGTGCTTTCCAGGGCAGCCACGAGGTCTGAGGGAAAGGGCCTGGTGCTGTGAAGGAACCCCGGGTCCTGTCCTCTTCTGGAAGCCCCCTGGGGGTCCCCCAGGAGTCAGTTACCTTCGTGGTGATTCAATTTCTTCTTCTGTCAAGTGCAAATAATGCTCTTTAACATCTAAGTTTGTGAAGAGCAAATAATAACAAGAGAATGCTGCAAAGGTTACATTTCTATAGAAGTATAAGGAGCTATTAGTAGCTCTTCTGTTAGAACTTTAGCATCATCCCTGCCAATTTTCAGGTTACCAATGAAGAAAATATAATCCCGCTGGCTATGATATCCTGCTTCGAAACATTCAAAGGCAACAAAGCTGAAACAATGGGCTGTTTGGAATCATGTTCTGCTTAATTTTCATTTCAGCAAAAACACCAAAAGCCATTGCTTCCAAACCAATGCGTTGTATAAATTCAATGGCTTGCAGGAAATGTTTACTTAAACATCTTCCCCTAATAAAGCAAACAGATATTTCCCATAAATATTATTTTAAAATCAGATTAAGAGGGACAGTGTTTCCCCCTTCTTCCTCCCATAACCGTTTCCCAAGGCTTCCTGATACCTTCAGCAGAGCCTGGGCTGGCTCCTATAATGTGTGCCTGGCCTCCTCCAATCCTGGCCGATGTCTTTAGACACTGAGTGATGGGGAGGGGAGAGGGAACCCCGAAAGTCAGCAGCCTTTTCCTCTCAGTGCTTCTATCCATGGAGCATGATTCTGGATCTCAGTCAGCTTTGGAAGTGTTTGGGAAGAAAGTCATACATAAACTTAAAAGCCATAAAATAGTTCAATGATACAAAAACTCCAGCAGGAATGTCACTTAGCGGTGGCCGTGTGTTGAACGCACACCACGTGAACATGCTGGTGGATGACTGCAGAGAGAGGAGAGCACCCGGGGACACAGCCTGGATCTCTTCAGATTGCCTGTGACAAATATTCGCAGCTGTCACAGGGGAATTGGGCAGGGAAAAAAAAAAAAAAACAACCCAATGACGGAAAAGATCTTTTGTATTTCGGGAGCTTTAAGTCTTGGGGACACATAGGAATGCAGACAATTGCCTCACATTGCTCAAGCTCATCTCACCCTTGAACAACAGAATACAGTGTTCTTGCCCCTCGCCCCCAGAGCACGGCCCCATGGAAATGCAAATAGTTTGTGCAGACCCCAGGTGAAACACCCATTTTCTCGACATTATGATTAGTTACTTGTCTGCCTTACCTGTTCCCTAGCCCTCAAAAAACCAGATTTTTGTAAATCTCATTCTCTAGTACCTAGCCCCTGACAATGATAAATGTTTGCCAAGGGGACGTGTGAGACACATACACACTTGGCTATTATTTTCCAAGGGCAAACGTGGTCCCCGCCTGAATGGAAACACAGAGCGCCCTTGGAACGCAGAGTGGGGAAAATCTGTCAGGGCATTTGCACTGGACCTTACAAACTTGGGGCCATTTGGCCAGAGACTCGGAGAAGGGCATTCCAAACAGGTAAAATCAGGAGCAGAAGTGCAGAGGTGATGGGGGGAGCAAGCGCTGACTAGGGAAGTAGAAAGTGACCTGGACAGCCAGCTTTCTCTCAATTTCTCTTCACTCTTTACTGGACCTCCCCAGTTTGGCTCCTGGTTTTGAAGTTTATCTCCACCGTCCTGTGCCAAACTAGAAAATTTCCTTGTTCTTAGAAATGGCATTGGGCAGAAGAAATGGCGTAGTCGGTTGAGCGCCCAACTCTTGGATTTCAGCTCAGGTCATGATCTCCAGGGTCCTGGGATCGAGCTCTGTGTAGGGCTCCGCACTCAGCGGAGAGTCTGGCTTCTCTCCCTCTTGTTCTCCCTCTCATTTCCCCTAACCCTATCTGCGAGCTCTCTCTCAAATAAATATATAAATCTTGAAAACAAAACAAAACAAAAAACGATGAAGAAACGGCATGGGACGTTTTCCCCAGGGGCATTTACTAGCAAAGAAAAGGGGAAACCGGGATGCCTGGGTGGCTCAGTGGGTTAAGCTGCTGCCTTCGGCTCAGGTCATGATCCCAGGGTCCTGGGATTGAGTCCCACATCGGGCTCTCTGCTCGGCAGGGAGCCTGATTCTCCCCTCCCCTCTCTGCCTCCTTGTGTGATCTCTGTCAAATAAATAAGTAAAATCTTTAAAAGAAAAGAAAAGAAAAGGGGAAACCATCTTTCCCATGTGCCTGTTTGAGGTAGGTGCAGTGAGATTCTATTACTCACTGACTAACCGTGTCCCTGTGTCACCACTTTGGGACACACCGAGCCTCTCTAAAGAGTTAGGCCTGAAATTTGAAATTAAAACCATCAATACAAAGTCTGAATATATATTGCTTATCATTCCTACTTGAGCATAAATTCATTAAGGGCAGACACTGTTGCCAACTGCCTTTGTAATAACTTCAATATCTAACACAAGGCAACAGTCACTGATTTTGAATAAATTAATGAGTAGCTGAAAAGAGGAAGCCTGGATATGTCATCATTTGGCTATGAAGAAAGCCAAGGAAAAAGCCAGACCCTTACCCCTCCTGAAAGAATCTTTTTCTTTCATGGTCTCTCACGGGGAATTTCTCCTCACCTCCAACACTGCAGAAATTACTTAATGTAATGTCCTGACATAAGCTTAAATTGTTCACTCTACCATCCCCCACTTCACCATAAAACTCCAGTCCTAGAATTGTTCTCACCACACATTCTGTTTGTGTGCCCCCAAACGCAAGATTCCCAGATGGCTCACACCAACAGCATCATGGTTAATGAATAATTCAAGAAGCCTCTAGAAGGGAAAGATACATTTTTCTCCACCTGTGTTCTCTGTGGGTGGGTGGGTGGGGGCCCTGCTTCCCAAGGCTCACAGACAACACTGATGGTAGAAAACCCACGTCTAATATGGAGTCCGTGTCAGTCTCTATACTATCAGGTAAGATTCAAGAAGTCCTGTCCAGCAATGTTCTAGAATTCAGGAGAGCAAGGAAGAAGTCCAAAGCCCTATTACTTTCTGTCTGACCTGTCCTGGGTGAGCTGCTTATTTCCATGGGCCTCAGTTTCTTCATGGTGGTGGTAAGAATATTGTCTGTCTGGTTTCAGGCTTACAGAAAGGGTCACAGGTATATGAATGATTCATCAACAACTAAAAATCAAAATAAAGAGGGACGCCTGGGTGGCTCAGTGGGTTAAGCTGCTGCCTTCGGCTCAGGTCATGATCCCAGGGTCCTGGGATCGAGTCCCACATCGGGCTCTCTGCTCGGCGGGGAGCCTGCTTCTCCCCTCCCCTCTCTGCCTGCCTCTCTGCCTACTTGTGTGATCTCCGTCTGTCAAATAAATAAATAAAATCTTTAAAAAAAATCAAAATAAAGCAGTATTATTATTATCCCAGCAAGGAAGGCTTAAATCCCAAGTTAATCTTACTTCTTCTTTCCTCCAAGAAGAACACCATGGAACAGCAGTAGAATCAACCATACTGCTCTCAGGGACAAGACACTGCCCCCGGCCTTCTCCGGTGGGCTTCCTGATGCAAGCGATGGTATCACCAAGCCCCAGAAAAGCCCAGCTGCTCGCAGAACCCAGAGATAGAATCTCTGCAAGATCTGGACAACTGTCCAGAGACAAAGGGTAGGCGAGAAAAGACAGGAGTAGGAAAGAAAATGAGTTTCCATTCTGCCTTCAGTTTCCAGGGAAAAGCACCGCTCTCCCCCCTTTCACGTCCTCCATGCTAAAAATCAAATCTTCTGCTTTAAGATGACATCCTAGTAGCTTAGAAATGCCAAAAGCAGCAAGGTTCGAGAGACAGAAATGACCATTCCCACACATTTAGGGAAAGACTGCTACAGGGGCACAAGGGAGGCAGCCCGAAGCTCCCGCCTGCCCCCCCCGGCCAGGACAGCGGCCAGGCCCGAGGGCCACACACACCCTCCACTGCGCACATCTGAGTCAATCTGCGGTCAAGCACGTCGGGGGTGCGAGACAGCACAATCAGCTTACTCAAAAGCCTTTGAGTCCATATAGTTTCTGTTCAGATAAAGAAAACTCTTTTAGTCCCCTTCTCCCATTTCAGGCCTCTTACTGAGGTTAGGGATCCCCGGATAGTAAAGACTAATTCCGAAAGCCTACGGATCGCAGCTGGGAAACTGCGAGCACCAACACCCAGGGATTGAAGCAGAAAAGGAATGGAAAATGGTTTGAGCTTCACTCTTAAATGACTTTGTTTCCAACGACTTGTGTTCTAGCTTCTCCATGGTCTGGGTTGAGCAGAGGATTTTATGTGTGAAGCTGCACCGTGGGCAGGAAAATATCTGGGCTCCCAACACTCGACTCATTATTAAGCTTTAATCAAGGTCACTGACCATTGTGGTCTCGCTCTTCTCATCTGTAGGAGAGAGAGCCCCTCCTTCCTTACAGGGTGCATGTGACAATTAGATGGCATGGTCCCACACCTGACACGCCGGAGCTGCTCGGTAAATGCAGGCTGTGTTACCCACGTTCCCCCTCTGATCTTTTAGGATGATACTGACCAAGCAGTCCCCACTTTCCCCGAAGAAACCACTGGCAGTCAGCTTTCCTTTGAAATGGAGAGAGCCTTCTGGAGATAACAATTTTAAGGGTGAAAGAAGTAAAGGAAAACAGAAAAGACCTTCCAAACAGAGTATTCTGACCTCTCCCTGCCAAGAATCGGAATCTGATTTGTCCTTCATGTGTTTATCAACATGGGTTATGGTCCTCACCTCTGCAGGAAAGGGCAAATCCTGGTGTGAATCATATTGAAATGCAGACAAGGGAGGCACCCCCACATCTCCGGGGGAACCAGTCAACCCAAGAAAGCTTGAACACATTATTCTTTTACTCACCATGTTTACACTGGGGTAGAAAACCACTATTCTTTGGGGGACACAAATATTTCCTGCCTTTTCAATTTAGCAACTGAACATGCTTTTCCACCACATAGACTGCAGTTTTGGAAGACAGAGTGGATTCCTCTGAAATATGAGATGCTCAAGTCTAAGAAGATAACTTAAGGCCCTGATTCCTAACTGAACTACTATTGGGGCGTTAAGACAAATGTGAACTTCTCCAGTCTCTTGGTTTCAAAAACAGAATTTTAACCGTAGCATCATCTCCCCGCTGCTTCTTGCTACTGAACTGGAGGGGGCAGCCGGACCCCATTCCCTGAGCTCCTTCGTGAGAAAGGCTGCTGAGTAGAGCAGTAGGGACACCTGGGGACTGTGGTCACTCATGTGATTCTCGTGCCACCCAACATACTTCCAGTTCCCCTAGATAAATGACATCTGACCAAGTTAGGAGAGATCATGTATGGGTCGTTCAGCATCTAAAATTTGCCTCCAACCAAAAAGAGCTCAGACTAAAGGAATCATTTTCGCATTCCAGGTTATCAGAGGAAAATAAAATGAAAACGCTGTTGCCAAGAATTTGAGTCATTCTCTATATACAACAACTTGAAGACACCTCCTCTTGGCTGGAAAAGAAATCCCTTGGGTGACTTATTTAGATCAAAGTCTTTGTGAAAACAGAAAACTCTACATTCTCTAAGGGATACAGCGCTGTCTGAATTGAATTTCATTTAACTTAAAGTTTTGTGCCAACTTAAATACACTAAGACCCCAACACTTATAAGAAGGCATTCACCTATTATGTGCTTAAAGGTACATGGAAAAGCTATTATGAGCATAATCAGCTCAACTATAAAATGAACCAGTCATACATAATGACAAAAACAGATACAAGTCATAAATTTGCCTTTTCCCCTTCAGAATCCTTGCAGGCAGGCACTCAGTACATTCTTTTGTGCAAAGATAAAACTTCTGCCTTGAGTAAACAGTGCTCTCAGTCTTGTTCGAGCCGTATAAATCCACTGCCCACAAAACAAACACAAACAAATGCTGTTTCTTAAACAAAAGGCAGATGGACCCCTCTGCCCTCACCAAATCCCAGTATATACAACAGGAGACTGGCTGATGGCAGAGGCTGGCTGAGGGTCTCTGGGTGCAGGGACATGGAAATCACTGTCCACTGGACCACCGCTCTGCCCCAGATCCAGTCTCCTGGGCACAAAGGGCCAGTAAATGTTCTCTTGGAAGGAAAGTGGCTCCCCCACACACAGCACCCCGAACAGAGACCAAAGAACTGGAACAAAATATTACCTAAAGTCCTAGCTAGGTTTTCCACTGAATTATCCAAACAGACTCATATCTCTCTCTCATTCTCTCTCTTCCATGTAACTTGCTTATATTTATCTTCAGGTGGTTTTCCTAGAAGCTATCAAAGTTCATTCTAAGACTGGGCAGGGCTTTTTGTTTTTGCTTTTCTTGTTGTTTTAATTTTTTTAATATAGAGAAGCATGTCTAGAACAAATCAAGCCATTAGCAATATCTCAAAAGTCCTGGCCCCACAGTTACCCGACTGACCCTGGGCAAGTCACCTTCCCTTGCTGGGCCTCAGAGTCTTCACTTATATAATGGGGCTAATCCTGTCCATCCTGTCTACCAAGCAGGTTATTCTGATGACCAAATGATACCACACGGGGAAAACCATGTTTGCAATCTCCAAGGTTCTTACTACCCACAAAGAGATGGTGATGGTCATGACCAATCCAACATGAGAATGACCATGGCCACCATCATTTCCGGAGGGCCTCTTTTTTTTTTTTTTTAAAGATTTTATTTATTTGTTAGAGAGAGAGAGAGAGAGAGCACAGGCAGATAGAGTGGCAGGCAGAGGCAGAAGCAGGCTCCCTGCTGAGCAAGGAGCCCGATGTGGGACTCGATCCCAGGACGTCGGGATCACGACCTGAGCCGAAGGCAGCCGCTTAACCAACTGAGCCACCCAGGCGTCCCGTGGAGGGCATCTTTTGTGACACAGATGATCTGATGGCAGTCTCCTTACCAGCTAACAAAGTGATGTCAGACAATAAGCTTCTGGTGGAATGTTAGCAGTAACTAATTCTTTATATTCCCTACAGTGCTTGAAAAAAAGCCTCACAGACACAAAGGAAAAACAGAGGGAAAAAACAAAAAGCCTTTAGATTTAGCTAGACTTGGTTCCAAATCTATCCCCGTCATTTCTAGTTGTGTGACCTTGAAAAAATTATGAAACTCTCTAAGATTCTGTGTCCTGATGTGAAGGACAATGATTAACATACATATTTGTGAGAGTTCTATCACAGCCCTGACAAATAGAAGGTGGTCAATGAATGTTAATAAATTAGTATGGGTTCCATAATGAAGCAGGGTGTTTCAACCTTGTTCCTCTATCGTTTTCCCCACTAGTGCTGTTTACACCAAGAAACAATGTAAAACCATTAGGTCTTTATCTAATTCGTAACAAACCGACCTGATTTAAAACAATAAAACAATGATGAAAATGACACAGAATAAGATGTATTAACCAAAAACCAACAGAAAACTCCCAACTCCTTGGCAAAAATTTAGATCTGCAGGATTTGAGCTGGGAAATCTGGGTTGGGTAGAAACAAATGCCATAAAGCAAAAGAGAAAGAAATGAGCCCACCACACAAACGCAAAGGTCACCAGCAAAATTAACACACAGTGAGTACCGAACCATGAATTCTAGTATCTAATGATTTTGATGAAAATACAGTTAAAAAGAGAAAGTTATTAAAATATTTGCATTTGTAAACCTAAGTCAAAAGATGTCTAGGATCAAAAAAGGTACCCATGATCCAAAGCATCCCTCACTGCTTTGATAAAAAGCACAAGCGCAGAGATGGAAAGCGAGACAGAACAGAGCAGGGCTTAGTGATGATCAGAAGTGCTCCTGCCCTTTGCTGGAAGAAATCACGGAGCTCTGGGCTTCCTGAGGGAAGACCAAACGGCAGCTGTCCTGAGCAAACGCTGAGCTTCTACAGGGCCAGGGAAGAGAAGGGAACCATTTGTTCTATTGTTGACGTCTGAAATTCTCTGAAGACAAAAAAACCTTGTTTTGTTTTAGAATAATTATGGAATTTTTCTGTAAGTATATGAAAATATTACACAGTAATCATAGAGAAAAGAAAATTAGATTCCACAGAAGGGAGGGAATTGAGGCAATGGGCCTCTCCTCGGTTCTTTGGTTTTGAAAGAGACGGTCTTACAGATACTCGTGTGATACCTGACAAGGCCAAAGGATGCTATTTGGCGTTCATGTCGCAGAAAGAAACCTGTTCCTCCAACGTATTTCTGGAATTTGAAATGCTATGCTTTTCTTAAATAAATCCTATCCCTGGAAAGGAGTCTGGCAGTGATCGTCTTGTCATGGCCTTTGGAAGGGGATCAGATCTTTGAGGTTCTACTCGAAGGCTTAGAGTCCTTTTGCCAAGATCTAGGCAAGGGAGTCACAGAACAGATGCCCACAGCTTGGTGGCCAATCCCTAAGTCATATCGCCTTAGATTTGGAATCCACAAGCAGATTTCTGGGGGCTGGACAATGAGGAGAAAGGGCTTAGAGAAATAAAGAGGACAAAGGGCACAGATTATTTTCCAGTCCTATTTCTTTGAGGCTAATATTAAGTAAATTAAATAACAGTTAAAACTGCAACAAAGAATTCCAGAAGTGTAATATGATGGACCTGAAATAAAAAATTTGCTGTGAATAATTCACACCATCTATCCAGAGACAAGGAAGACCTGCAGATCCATCACCTTCTTACGTGACTGAATGAATTCCCTTTTAACTTCTCACTGGGTTTTCACATACTTTATCTTTTTTGTTCTTCAGGTCAGTGGGACCTGGGCGGGGTGGAAGGAGAAGGTTAACATCCTCTTTTCATAGGTTAAAACACACACACACACACACACACACACACACACACACACACACTCAAGATTAACAGAAAAAAAGATTATTTAAAGGCAGGAATAGGGTTAGAACCCAGGTATCCCCATCTGCCGGCCCTACGCTCCCCCTCAACACGCAAGCCTATGTCCGAAATATCGTTAGATGATCTCGGGGAGTCATAATCCTTTCTGATAAGCCAATAAAAACGTAAGATTCTTGCTCCAGGAAAATACACAGATATACAATATTCCTAATTATTTTCAAGAGGTTTATGGAGCTTCTCCACTCGGAGCATGATGAACCAAGGCTAAAGCCCTTTGGTCTTTGCAACCCAGTGGGGCTGGCTGGTGGGCTTGGTTGGGGAGATGCAGTTTTGTCTTCTGGCCCCTTTCTTTAATCATGAGAACCCAGGCATTTGTTAAAGAAATGCTTCCCACAGGCCACCGGTTGATTATTGTGGTCATTTGCACTTCCTTCAACTCCTCTCGTATAAGCCCAAAAGCAAACAAAACATGCCCCCAAAGCAAAACTAAAGGTCTCACTGCTTCCAACCCACAAAACTTTAAGAAAATGGAGATCTTCAGCCAAACTACAAACATACAGAATCACAGGTGACCTGAGTGGGCATTTAGTTGACACACCTGGCTTCTGGAGCTACCATTTCCAACAAGAGATGGTAATGTTCAGTTTCCTTGCTTTCTCATCTTAGATATATGGACTAATTTTTTGAACACACCCAGGGTTCTTGGTATCCAAATACATTTACACAGCAATTTCTCTGACTAGCAGCCTCTGATGCCAACACTGATTAGCTTACTAGAGGCAAAAGAATTACAGGAAGAAGGACCCCCAAAACATGGGGACCATGGTTCCCATTCAAGAGGCCCTGGGCCCTGGAAGGCAGTCCCCTATGCAAATCCAATGACAATATAGATTTTATTTATTTATTTGTCAAAGAGAGAGAGCACAAGCAGGCAAAGTGGCAGGCAGAGGCAGAGAGAGAAGCAGGCTCTCCCCGAGCAAGGAGCCGAATGTGGGACTCAATCCCAGGACTGTGGGATCATGACCTGAGCCGAAGGCAGTTAAGGTGGCTTAACTGATGAGCCACCCACGTGTGCCGACAAATCCAATGACAATATAAAGCCTGATATCCAATAAAATGCCTGATCAGGGTCACCCGGACCTTCACATAGATTTGGGGGTGAGGCTTGGCATAAGGAGCATTCTGCTCTTTTTTCTATGTAAATTCTCTTCTTGCACGGACCCTCAGGCTTCAAAAACCATTTTCCAGGGGAAGCAGAGGAAGCGAGAAATACATGAGATTTCCATGAATGAGGGAAAATAAAGAAAGGGCCAACCCTTTCCACCAACATGTCACAAAGAAACCGGCACAAGGTCTCACCTGGGCAGTAGCCACAGGCAAGTTTAACTTCATTCTCATCAAAAAGGTTAAGGACAGAGGGTCCCTAACAGCCAAACTGGCCCAGAGGGAGTTCGATTCTCCCATGCTCTGTGCCTGACATCCTCCTCCTCCGTAGACTGAACACGCTGGCTTTCATTTCAGGGGCACTGATGGTTCCCTGGTGGCTAACATCTGAGTGTCTAAGAGTCAGAGTGATGACCTGTTTCCCTTGTCCAGCCTCTATTTTTTCAAAGTTTTTTTTTTTTAATTTTTTAAAGATTTTATTTTATTATTATTTTTTTAAGATTTTATTTTTTTGTTAGAGAGAGAGAGAGCGAGCACAGGCAGACGGAGAGGCAGGCAGAGGCAGAGGGAGAAGCAGGCTCCCTGCCGAGCAAGGAGCCCGATGTGGGACTCGATCCCAGGACACTGGGATCATGACCTGAGCCGAAGGCAGCCACTTAACCAACTGAGCCACCCAGGCGTCCCTATTTTTTCAGTTTTTTTCAAAGTTTTCAGATCATGCTCTCTCATTTTATCCTTACAATGGGCCTGTGAGGTCGGTGCATTTCGATTCCAGGTTGCAGAATGTCTCTCAGTAAACTGTAAGTGTATTTCTTCCCCAAAAAAACAAAGCCCAGGGGTACAAAAACAAAGAACGTAATTATAAAACCAAGAAGGCTTCTCTATGTTAATAAGAATTTCATCAAATTCAATAAAATCTCGCAGCTGGGCATTTACAAGTGAATATTTAAGTGCACCTGTTCATACAGCAAGTTGAGGAGCTGAAAGGACCCAGGGCAATCAGGGCCACCGCTTGATGTTTTTTGTCACCGTTGGGGTGAAGGTCCCAGGTCTGCATGAGCAGTGATTCAAGGCCAAAGCGTGCGTGCTCACTCAGACTCTGAAGCCGAGTCTGTTGCCCAACCATGACTTAGAAAGTCTCTCTTGCCTCTTTGCTGCCTATTTTGAACCACAAGCCAAAGAGCACACTGTTGAATGTTAGCTGACTTGACTGGAGAACTATCCTGTCTAGAAGCGTCTGGAAAACAGGAGTAAGTCCCCAGCTTTCACATGCCATTACCAGGATCGCCAAGCAGTAGAGAAGTGCTGCTCAGCCCACGTTCTCGCTGGCCCTTCATGATGACCCCCTACGTGGCACCATTAAACCCTCTGCTCGCTGGAGCCGGCTGCTCGCCCGCACGGCCCACGGCGCAGGTGCGCGAGCTCGTCCCTGCCACAAGGGCCCAGAAAGACGCAGAGAGCACAGGTGCTTTCGCAAACCGCTTCCTTCGAGAGAAGGTCAATCTCTAGGAGGAAAGTCTGCGGAACTGACACCAAGGGGAGGGAAGAAGAGGCCTTCCGCATGCTGTCAAAGAGCAACAACTCCCCTCCAATTACCTTCGCCTGTCCCAGCTTCACACAGTGAGCTCCTGCCAAAAAATAAATTGCGGAATAACAAGATGTGCACCAAGCAAGAGGCCAGTGAACAAAAAAGCCAACCAGACAGCAGGACCCGAGAGAAATACACCACTGTCCTTCCCTCTGCTGCTCTCGAGGCCTATTTTCAGTTTGGGCTCTCTCCTGTAAGCTGTGGGAAAGAACTGGTAGATTTTAGGCAGGAGAAGAGCACAGTCAAATCCAAGGTTTATAGGAAGTGAGTTCACTCTGGCGGCATCGTGCTGGCCGCCGTGGAGTCCAGCGGGTTGCGAGGGGCCAGCGCAGCGACCCAGGGAGGGGACACCTGAAGCCTGGGAAGAGGCGGCAGTGGCGGACACAAGGAAGATGACATACCGTGGGGGACTCAGCGGACCTGGCGCCAGGCGGACAGAGCTGCGGGTGGAGCCAAGGCCATGAGTGTAACTCCTCGCAGGCTCACGGCTACGACAGAATCTCGGGGCCACGGAGCACTCTTGAGGTCAGAGACAATGGATTTCACCTTCCTTTCCTTACCTTGGCAGCGGAGTTTGATACGCCGTGTGTGACATTTCTGATGAGGCCCCCGACATTTCCGTATTTTATCAGTCCAGTAACTCCTTCAGAAACATCATTCAACAGCCCCATGGGATTGCCGAGAAAGTCCACGGATCCCAAGATCCGAGCTGCCTGGCTGAGGAGTTCCTGTGAAACGGGGCAGACAGAGGAGATGAAAACGGCACCTGCTGTTGCTTGCGGGCAGGATGTCCCGAGCAAAAAGGCTAGACATCTGTCTCGTCCTCCATTCGCATCAACACCCACAACGACCTCTTAATTCTCATCACCTGCCAGCTCCTAACCTTCCAGGAGCTCCACCCAAGCTCTCCCCATGCACGCACCCCAGAGACGACTCTCAGGACTCAGAAATGCGCCTCAAAGCCATTCCCAAGAATAAACAGGAAGGACCCTTTACAAATACTAGCATCTACATCACACTCCGTCCACATTGTTCCTACAAATAGGGAACTCAGCAGCAGGAGGAGAGTTCTAGAAGGAAAATGAGGGAATAGAGTGGAGTTGTAGTCCCCTTCATAATCGGCAGAGGGGACAGTGCATGAGGGCACGAGCAACCCTCCACTGACTCCAGGGCTATCTGCTATGTCACTGTCCTCACAGTTTAACGGAAATATCTCCAATTAAGAAAGTCAAGGAAGGGAGCAAAGAAGGAAAGGAGGGAGGTGGGAGGGAGGGGCGAGAAAAGGAAGCAGGAATAGAATATATTTTAACTTTGACAGTTAATATATTTGATATGATCTCGACTTATCTCTTTATCAAAGAGTCTGGATAATAAATACAAAATGGAAAATGTCCAACTTGATAAGAAAATTTGGAAGTTCAACTCTAGGGCAGGATCTCATAGGCTCCAAGAACACTGAGGGAGTTGTTCAAAGTAGGCCCATGCCCAGTCAATAGAGAGGTCAGAGTATTTTGTGTTATCATTAAAGCATCAATTAAACCCTTAAGAGTTGTGACTAATCTGGTGGAAGCCCCTGAGACTAGGTCTGTGAGGGACAAGATGAACAGTTCATAAATCAAATAACAGTGTTTCAGGATTTTCGGAATGTGTACAGGCTTCACGGGCTGTGACCTGACCCCTAACACAGCAAATGTTTAACTGGGTTCTTTGTAGTAATGCCTTAGTAACCAAAATTCCCAAACCACCAAAACAAACATTCTGCTTAGGCTCCAGTCACTAAGTATTTCTCCAAAGCTCACCTCCTGGAAGTGTTTGAGGATATCATTGATGATGAACTCCTTGGTCTCATAGGGATGTACCCGAGTGAATGGATCCAGATTAATCACGGCGTCCTCAAACCGAATCAGTGGAAATCCCAAGGTACTTTTTAGGGCCTAGTTAGGGAAGAAAGGAAATGACATTCGATGGCCTTCCAGGGTCCTATAATTTTGGATTCCATGAAAGCTACAAGCCCTATCGACTTTCCAATGAGAGTCAAGGTTTTGATATTTATAAATAAGGATTTTCCCTATAATTACAGAAGCAAAATATGCACAAAAAATATACATGTCACTGAAAGTAACACAGATCACATAGAAATAAACACTTCTAGCTTCAGAGCATAATTCTTTCTGGTCTGTTATGTGTTGAGTTTTCCTTTTTTGACTGAAGTTACCACACATATAGGAAAGTACACTAACCAAATGTACAGTTCAATGATTTTTTTTTCCCCAAAGTGAACACAACAGACATGTAACTACCACCCGGGAGACGAGAGAGTAAATTATTATTCCCATCTTGGAAGCAGGCCCCTCCCCAGCTGTGGCCTCCTGGTCACTACTCCTTCTTCCCCTAGGGTAACCACTATCCTGAGTTCTAGCACCATAGGTTAGTTTTTCCTGCTTTGAATGTTACACAAAGGACACCATCAGTATGTACTTTGGGTGTTACAGAGAGCTGCAGTTGCTGAAATTTCATTGTTTGTATTCTAATACACGAATAAAATACAATTTATTAAGCCATTGTTGTTGATAAACAGTGGTGCTGTTTCAAGCTTTTGGCTATTAGGAATAATGCTGCGATGAACATTCACGGACATGTACGCACTTTATGTGCCTGGAGTGGAACTGCTGTGCCACGAAGAACATACGAGTCCAACCCTACTACACATAGTACTGCCCAGCAGGCATCCTCAGCAGCTGAACTGGTTCATATTCCCTTTGGCAGTCTATGAAATTTCCTGTGGTTCTACATCCTCATCAACACTCAGTACAGACAGCCTTTTAAAAGCCAAACATTCTGATGGGTGTGTAATGGCATCTCAGTGTGGTTTTAATTTCCATTTTCCTGGCGAAGCACAAGATCAAGCACCTTGTCATACATATACTGGCCCTTTGGAGATCCCTTTTTGTGAAGTGCCTACTCAAGTCTTTTGCTTATTTTTGTAGCGGGTTGTCTGTTTTTTACTTATTACTTTGTAGGCGCTTTTCTTTTTATAGAAGATTTTATTTATTTATTTGTCAGAGAGACAGAAAGGAAGAATGTGCACCAGTGGGGGGAGAGGCAGATGGAAAGGGAGAGCCAAGCTCCCTGCTGAGCTGGGAGCCCAATGTGGGATTTGATCCCAGGACCCTGGGATCATGACCTGAGCTGAAGGCAGATGCTTAACCGACCAAGCCACCCAGGCATCACCATTTTTCTTACCCATCCTGTATACAAGTCCTCTGGTGAATAGATGTACTGCAATTAATTGCAATTATCTTTTCCCATTCTGTGGCTTATTACTTTTTAAACAGTGTTTTTTAAGGAAATCCAACTTACTGATCTTTTCCTTTAGGAAAAGAGCTTTCTGTCTCCTGGTTAAGAAATTATTATCAGGGCACCTGGGTGGCTCAGTCGGTTAAGTGTCTGCCTTCAGCTCTGGTAATGATCCCAGGGTCCTGGGATGAAGCCCCACATTGAGCTCTCTGCTCAGCGGGTTTTCTGCTCAGCGGGGAGCCTGCTTCTCCTTCTTCCTCTGCCTGCCACTCTTCCTACTTGTGCTCTCTCTCTCTCACATTGTCAAATAAATAAATAAAATCTTAAAAAGTTATTATCTATATCAAGGTCATAAAGATAATCTCTGTGTTTACCTAAAAATTTTTTATTGTTTTACTTTTCACATTTAAATCTATAATCTACTTGGACTTGATTTTTTTATATGATATGAAGCAGAAATCAAGATCCATTTTTTCCCCAGATGGATATCTAATAAACTAAGTAATGTTCACTGAAATGATCACCCTCTCCCCTACTGCAGTACAGTGTAAACTTTGTTGTAAGTTGAGTAACTGAATTTATGTGTCTGTTTCTGGGTTTCCTTTTCTGTTTCATTTTGTCCTGCCTTCTACTGATACCACACTGTCTTAATTACTATAGTTTTGCAATGAGTTTTGAAATCTAACAGTATAAGCTCTCCAACTTTGGTCTTTTTTTAAAGGGTTACCCTAGTTATTCTTTGCATTTTTCATTTCCAAATACATTTTAGAATCAGCTTGTCACTCTGCCACACACACACACACACGCACAAACTGTTGGGATTTTCATCAAGATTGCCTTGAATCTATGGATCGATTTGAGGAGAATGACAACTTCACAGTAGTAAATCTTTCAGTGTATTAATGTGGCATGTCCCCTTATCTACGTAGTTCTATTTTCTCTTAATAATGTTACACTGTTTTCCATACGGAGGTCTTATATACACCCTTTGTTGGATTTATTCCTAGGTATCTGCAGTAGATTAAAAATGGCCATATATTCTTTACATCTTGTACTATTAGTGGAGACTATTTCATCTGTACTGACCTTGAAATTTGCTTCAACCAAGAAAATGCAGTGGAAGGAACACTGTGTGACTGTTGTGCCTAAGCCTTGAGGGACCTTGGAGCTTCTGCTCTGCCTTTTTTGACACATCCACCACATGGAGAAGCTGAGAGACCATGTGGAAGGAGGTTCTTTTGAGATGGTCAGCACTTAACACTTGACATGTGAGTAAGGTCATAGTAAACCAGTTAGTCTCAGCTGATTATCAGATCAATACCCACAGGTGAGTCCAACAGAAGCTGCATTCAACAGACACCAGCCCAAATTGCTAACCCATAGAATTGTGAACAAATAAATGAACCACTAAGGGTTGGAGTGGTTCGTCACATAGCAATAGAGAATGATACCATATCTGATGTTTTCTTAACACTGTTGTAAATTACATTCTTCAAACTTTCCTTTTCTCTATAATTGTTGCTGAAATGTAGAAATACAATTGATTTTTGTACACTGTGTCCAGTGATATTTGTAAATTTATTTATTGATTAAGATAGTAACTTATCTGTACATTCTTTTAGATTTTCTAGGTACACATTCATGTTCTCTGCAAACAACAAAGTTTTCATTTTCCTGTCCAGTTCTTACACTTTTTCTTTATTTCTTCTGTAATCTTTTTAGCCTTATTGCACTGGCTAGAATCTCCAGTATGACAGTGAACTGAAGTGGTGATAATGGGCTGGCCCCTTCTCAATGAGTATGTTTGCTGTAGCTTTTTTATAGATACATTTTATCAGATTACAGCAGTTTTCTTCTTTTTTCTTTTTCTTTCTTTCTTTTTTTTTTTTTTGCTTGCTGATTCTTATCATAAATAGATGCTGAATTTTGTCAAAAAGCTTTTGTGCCACTATTGAGATAATCATATTTTTCTTCTTTTCATGTTGTTGATGTGGTAAATTATATAATTTATCTGAAAACACTTACACTTACATTCCTTGAATAAACTCAATTAAGTTATATTTTCCTTCTCATATACTGTGGTATTTGATTTGTTAATACGCTGTTCAGATTTCTTTCTTCTACGTTCATGAAACAATTCTGGTCTATAATTTTCCCTTATTTGTTTTCAAAATACAGATTATAGTTTTCTGGTAAACTTCTTTTTTTTTTTTTTTTAGATTTTATTTATTTATTAGTTAGAGAGAGAGAGAGAGAGAGAGAGCACAGGCAGACAGAGAGGCAGGCAGAGGCAGAGGGAGAAGCAGGCTCCCTGCTGAGCAAGGAGCCCGATGTGGGACTCAATCCCAGGACGCTGGGATCATGACCTGAGCCGAAGGCAGCCGCTTAACCAATTGAGCCACCCAGGCGTCCCGAGTTTCCTGGTAAACTTCTTGAACACACTTACATTTACTCTTTAAAATTCTGTTTGATAATGCTAATATTTGTTTCATCTATGGGTCTGCTTTTAGTGTCTGTTTTTATTCTTGGTTCCCTCTCTTGGTAGGTCCGGTAATTTGTGACTGAATCTAACATTTTCTATGAAAACTTTTACAGATTTCAGATGAGTCTTTAGTTTTTAGCGGGCAGTTAAAGGGGCGTCATGCAATCAGGATTTGGGCTTTCTCAAGGCTGGATTTCAGTCTTTGTAACCCCTGGTCTATTTCATTCTTTATAAGGCCTGGTGTAGAGTCAGTGATATCAACTGAAAACCAATTCAGTTCCTTCACTTTTAATCTCCCTGGCACCAGAAAACTGCCAAAAGGTCTACTTTGTTTTCCTGCTTCTTGACCACCACTTTCTGCTTGGCCTCTCTCAGATGAAGTTATCTAGAAACTGGTATCTGCCTCAAGACATACAGCAGCTCAGACCACTGGGGGCTCTTTTCTGCCTGTCCTTTCTCTGTAAGATATTAGCCCCTCCCTTGATTACCAGCTCTCTTAGTACCTAACGTTTGCTATGACAACCCCAGGAGACTGCCAAAAGCCTTACTCCGACTCTCTGCCTTGACAGCTGCTTTCTGCTCAACTTCTCTTTCACCCCATACCATTTACAGATTAGGATTTTCTCAAGAATAAAAGCAGATAAATTTGGACTCAGTTTATTGAGTTTCCTTCCTCACATAAATCTTGGACCATCAAGTCCTAGATGGCCTGGTCACTTTTCCAATACCTTCAAACACACTTTCAGGACTTTTTTCTACCAAGCTTTTCTTGCAATTCTCAGCTAGTCTGGCTCCACTATAAGCCAGGTAACAATTTCTGGATACGGTCTATTTTCCAATTATATTTTTATTTAACAAGATTGATATTTCAAGGATTTTGGACAGCATGCAACATACTTTACTTCTTTGAATGTGAAAACAATTTTTCATGCAAATAATGTTAATAAATCTCTGATCAGAATCTTTCCTTGTATAGAGTGTAAGTAATAAATCTAATTGTGTATTTTTCCAAATGGGTATCTAGTTGGTCTAATAGCACTTACTAAAACCCCTATATACCCCCCAGTGAATCATAAATGCCTTTGTAGTAAAATCTCATGTGCAATTTCATGCACTTTCTATTTTCTCCCTTATTTTTCATCTTTTAGCATGTATTTTCAGAGGCTGTCTTAAATTGCTTTGGGATAAGAGCATCTTTTTTTAAAAATTAATTTATTTATTTGACAGAGAGGCACAGCAAGAGAGAGAGCACAAGCAGAGTGGGAGAGGGAGAAGCAGACTCCCCGCTGAGCAGGGAGCCCGATGTGGGGCTCGATCCCAGGACCCTGAGACCATGACCTGAGCTGAAGGCAGCTGCTTAACCAACTGGGCCACCCAGGCGCCCCTGGGACAAGAGCATCTTTAACTGAAATGAAATTGTGTAATGGGAAGAAAATATAGATGGAATTTTTTAAAAACCAGAGAATGGGGAAAATTTTGGGGACTCAAATACAAACAGGCAAAAGACTGATAATTTTGATGACATAAAAATAAAAAGCTTTCCTGTGATTAAAAAAAAACAACAAAAACATACACACATCAAAAGTAAAAAGCCTATTGAAAAACTGAAGGAAAAAATCTTGCAACTCATTTCAAAGACCAAACTTATATAAAAAGCTTCTAAAATTAAAGGTGATAAAAGACCGATAATATGATTTTTTAAATGGGCAAGTGATACAACCAGGCGGTTTGGTTCACAGAGGAAAAAAGAGCCCTTAAATAGATGGGTCAGGAGAAGCAGAGGAAAAGAAAACTGTGAAAAAGACAAAGAAACAAACAGAGGAGTAAGAGGAGAACCAGAAAGGGTCGGGGAGGTCAGCAATGCTGAATATAGTGGAGGACCCTAAAGAGATGAGGACAGACAAAAGGTCCCTATATCTGGGGCCTTGGGAAGTCACCAGTAACCTCCTACTAAATAATTTGAGAACAAAACATTTTAGAGATTGAGAGCATTCTTAGTTTATTTCAGCCTAACACGCTAATTCAGCCGAACACTCTCATTTTTTTTAAATAAATAAAACCAAAGAAATGTTAAATGGATGACCTAAACTCGTGCAGTTAGTTATTAGGAGATCTTAGACTCAGACGTGCTCATTTTCACGACAGTAACTGCCCATTAGGGGGAGAGCATGCAGACCAGAACGGAGGATTCCACTGTTTCTCCTGAAAGGCTTTCTGCTGTTCATTCAAGCACGCTTCACCCATCCATGTGGCGCAGACTGGGGAACGGAGGCCCAGCCCGGCTCAACCGCTTTGCTTAAAGCCGCCCAGTAAATGCGCTGGGGGAGGTACTGACATCAGGTCAGCAGTCGGTTTTGCCAATACACCTCTGAGCGTTATTTCTTCTCAGAGAAGAGGAAATGAGATCCAAACAAAGGCTTAAGGCAAAACTTTTTTACCCCCCAACTTCCTCATTGCAACCAAATACTGAAGAAGAGGAACCAGACCCAGGAGCAGAGACTCTACAACCTTTACCAAGTTGTCCAGACCCTCCCGGGAGACTCCGACCCCCTTTCTGAATGGCTCCTGTGCTTTGTCTGAACCCAGGAGATACCCTGGCCCTTCAGTAAAGACTATCTCCGCCTCGTCATTTACGGCTTTGGGGCCTCCCGAGGTAGAAAGAGCCTAGACGCAGCCTTTGGCATGAATTAATCTGCCACCTTCAATTGTTCAGGTCAGTCAAAGGAAAACAGATGAGGGGAAAGAGCCAAACAGGGCTTTTTCCTGTACTAACGAAATGACTAATCGAATACAGTAGTATACAAAATTGATGCTTATTTACTCAAGTAGCAGACAGTTTCCTGTTATAAAACGGATTCTGGAGAAAGCCATCTGGGCTCCGAAGTTCCTAATAAAACTAGGAAACTGTCTATCCCTACCTCCTCCAGACGAAAACCGCTGAAGTCTTCCAGAAACTTTATGGAGCTGAAAGAAGAGATACCTGTCCATATGCCATAAGGTCTCGGATCACAAGCCAGGCCCTGGGCCACGTCCTTTCCTTTCTGAGTTTACCCTGCACTAAACAAAACTGTCTGGAATTCATTCTTTAAAGGTTTATTTATGGTACATAGAGACTGTTTATGTGAAGCAGGGTATTTGCCCATTTCCCTCCTGGGACAGTGTTTAAAACTACAGGCATAGTTCCCTCTCTGGCACTTTCTGAAATACAATTAACAATACCGGATCTTTTTTCCTTTTAACAAATCTGGTTTTTATTTAGGGAGGGGAGGAAAAAAGTAAAGGGTCTGAAGTTTCCCAACAAATTATTTCAAGCCTTTGAGAAGACAGTTTTAGGCTTTTTAAATAGTGTCTTTGTTTGAAATTCCCCCTTACCCCCACCCTCTTGCTCTCTGACCATTAAAATGTGGGTTTTCTTCCAAACTAGATTGCTCAATTAAAGCCCTTCTTTTGTAATACCCCAATGCTCTAAATGGGGAAAGGACTGCTATAGGCCACCTCGTGAAACCTTTGAAAGGCTCCTGGCTTCTTTTGATCTTTAAGAAAAAAAAAAACCACACCAAAAAACCCAAGTACATACAAACTACCTGGTTTTTCGATCTTACCCTGCTACTCCCTAGTAGTGCAGGCTGGGGAGAATAATGGAGAGGAAGGGGGGAGGGGAGGGATGTGTCTGCATTTGTGAAATGGAGCTATTATCTCCCCCTTCTCCCATCGCAGAGGAAGGAATCCGATCGAGATAGCAGATGGGAAAGTGCTCTCAGTCCTTCTGAACAGACACTGTATCTGGCAATAAGGTGCCCTCCGTGTAAACGTGAAGAGACTTCCCTCTGAGATTTCGGACAGCCTCACTTCTGGCCTGGAGTCAAGAGGATCAAGATAATTATTCCTTCAATACCAAAGACACGGTTACCTTTTAGTCAGACTCTTGTGATTCCTGCTCGGGGACAGCACTCCATTCCCTGAGCACGTACTTTGAGCCATTACACAGTCATCTCAAAGAGTACACGGCTCTTTCTAAGAGCTGCTAATAAAGGGATATTACTCTGTTAGGAAACTCTTTGAATAAATGACATTATTTCATGAACCCAGACTCCACGAGGAGAACTCGAGACACCGTCAAACGGTGACTTCCACAAGCTGCGAATTTAACTCTGAAGTCCCAATTCCCAGCACCCTGAAACAGTAACGTGCCCCATGCAGGGCGCCCCCCACCTCACCCACCCAGCTCATGACACAGATGCTCCACTGGATTTCTGGAACAATCATCTGAAAAGGCCTTCAAAATGTTCCTTCAGTACGGTGACAAATGGAACATTGGCCTTAACGGATCGCCCGTGTACGGTTCGCACAGCATCACGCACGCACGCATCGGCACCCTGTCACCGGAGGTCTGGACCTACTTCAGCTGTAGGAAATCCTACTGCATTTGTCAGGCTGGGGGAAAGTGTTTTCCTGGGAGCAATCTGAAAGGAACCGTTAGGTGTCTGTGTTTCTAAGTAAGATGATTTAAAAAACAAGAAGTCCTTAACTCTCAGGAAATGCTTAACATTGGTTTGTTGGGTGTGTGCCAAGTGTTCTGGGGGAATATGTACTTTATCAAACAAACCCATTCCAAGGGGTCACATAAGTCAAGTGGATACTTGTGGATATTAGCAAGATAGTGGTTTTCCCATGGTTTTCCCCCCACTCCCAGGCTAATTATAAGTATCTTTAGTCTCCTGGGAAACATGAAATTAAAGCCAATCAAGCAGACAGGAGAGCCCGCTGGAAAGGGCATGCCACGCTGTTCTCAGCACGGTTGCAAAGCAACTCCTGCCCCTCTGGTCCCGACCGGCTCTCCCGGCTGCTCATCCCCAGCTTGCGGCGGAAATGAAGCGGCCACCCTTGCCCCGTCCTTCTCCAAGTATGATCTGTTGATGAGCAGACCACTGTCTCGTTACCTATAGGTCTGTTTTAGAAGTTGTGAGTTGGCAAACCAGGCACCACATGAGGCCCACACGTGTGTTTTGTCAAGCCCAAAAGGTTTTTAAAGAAAACAACTCAAACTGGTTGCCAACATTTCAAAACCAGGAGATTCCACATGAAAACCCAGATTTCCGGCTTCGCTTTAAAAATCTGGAGATCCGGCCACACTGGGTTCACGTTGCCCTATGACGGCAACTGGCTGGAGCTGAGTCGAGGCAGCCCCTTCAGATGAAGGGCACTCGCCCCACAGGCCATGGTCCCCGCCATGCTGCTTCACGTGGTGTACTGCCTGGCCAGTCCCGGAAGGCAGCTGAACCGAGGACATCAGGTGTATTATTTGTCTGTTCAGGCCTGTAGCTGTTCCTGTTCAGAAGAGAGGCCATCATCTGAAGAGAGGCAGCATCTGAAAGGAGGCCACATGGGGCAGTGGCCAAGTCCTGGGCTGGGTTGGGGGCAGGGGCGGGGAGCAGGTGCCTCGACAACCGTCTTTAAGGGCGACAAAGGAAAAGAACCAGAAGCAGTGGGTGTGAGCGGCAGCGAGGCAGATTTAGCCTCGGTCTAAGAAAAGACTCTCTAACAAGCACCTGGGGCCTCCTCCTGCTCCCATCATGGCCGACCCACAAGGCCTGGTGAAAGAACTCTCTGAACCCCAAATCCTTGTTCACCGAGGACTCTGGCAGCTCTAAAGTGCTCTGATGCCTTACATTCGCGGGGCGGTGGGGGGGCGACAGTACATGGTACAGTGCAGCACGGTACAGGCTTCCGAGTCACGTGGGCTTGGATGTGCCTCCCAGCCCCAGCCCTTCATTAAAATGGATCTTCCTGCGGCAGATGAAGATGGAATCCAGGCTCTCTCTGTCAAGGGCAGGTCAGGACGGTCTGCAGGACTGTCACATTCTGACGATGGTGGTGAGGCAGGCCACACCTCAGCAGTATGCGGCCAAGTGTGCTCCTTGACGGTGGTGGACATTTCTAGTGTCAGCCATTCACGGAGAGGTGGAGAGAACCAGGAGGGCAGGCAGGTCTTGGGCACAAAAGGCAGGTACTGTCTTGCTTGTAACTTTTCTCCTGAACTGGGAGTGGCCCTAGGAAAGTAGGCTCTGACCTCACTGAGACAAGCCAAGAGCTAAGAAGACAGGTTTTATGTAATTCTCCGTTTGTTCTCATTACGCCTCAATCTTTAGCAAAGTCTTACTTAAATATTTTAAAAAGTGCGTATACATCTACACATATGTCTGTATGTACACACATATGTATACATATGTATGTATGTATATATGTCAAACCTTCTAAAAGGGAAACCTGTAAAAATATGTGCTATCAAAGATGATCCTGGACAGAAAAAGCAAACAGGAAACATACTCTTCTCGAGGGAGTCATTGTTTAAATCTTACCCAGATATCCGCTCACCTTGAGATCCAACGGTAGCTTGTTGGAGGTGAACACGCTCAGCTTGATCTGGGGAATGCTGATTTTGAGGTTTTCAAAGTAGTATCGAATTGGTGTTCCACCCTGCTCAGCCGTCTTTTCATGGAGGTTTTCATCGTACTTTTCCACCTCTGGTACAAGAGTAAAATAGTGAAATTAAAAAAAAAAAAAAAAAAAAAAAGAATCTCCTAAAAATCAAATGCTAACGCTGAAAAATAATCATACAAAAATGTAAACATCTCTCTAAATTTAGTTTTTCAGGGCTTGGTGATATGTACAGTATCCCAATGCCACTTCTTTGTAAAAGCAGATGTGCTTCATATTGTTTACCAAAAAAGTACAATAGCCTAATCTTTTGTGACTCTGTACCATCTGGCAGACATCATCTTTGGAAAAAATCATGCAGGTGGGGAAGCCAGAGGTCACGGGTGTGTGCTGGCAATGAGTCTTCTAGAAACCGTGTTGTTCTTATTATGATTATCATAAATGACCCCGACTATCTGCATTTATTTCATGAGATGATATCCAAATATTATCCCTCGGAGTAGAGTTTAACTGAACTATAATGAACAACATGACCAGCTGAATAAGGTACCTGAATGCAAGAGAATGCCTTTAAAAAGAAACTGGCTACAGGCTATAACGAGCTGACGTCACAGCAGCAGGCACCCTCTCTCCCAAATGGTGGACGCTTGTGAAAGCAGCAGAGTCGAGGCAGATTTTTTTTTTACATCTTGTGTAGTGAGAAGGAGTGACGTGGGCTGGCACACGGCAATGTCCTCTCAGCCTTGCTCCTGTGCCCACGACCATGTGGTCAGCTTACTTTCACTTGGCTTCATGGGCCTTAGAAATACAACCAAGGAGACTGTACCGATCTGCCTATCAAACAAATGTATGCTGTACGCTCTTATGGTTCTATTTATAGAAAACAAGGGACTAGGTGTGAGAAAATGACGCTGCAACAGAGACCTGTCCATTTGTATTCACGGAACCTAAACAGAGAGAGTGGAAGAGATGCTCCAGTAAAACAAAGGCCAGCGGGGCGCCTGGGTGGCTCAGTGGGTTAAAGCCTCTGCCTTCGGCTCAGGTCATGATCCCAGGGTCCTGGGATCAAGCCCCGCATCGGGCTCTCTGCTCCGAGGGGAGCCTGCTTCTCCCTCTCTCTCTGCCTGCCTCTCTGCCTACTGGTGATCTTTCTCTCTGTCAAATAAATAAATAAAATCTATAAAAAAAAAACCACACAAAGGCCAGGATTTTATAAACGTCTATACAATGCTTGGTGAGAAATTTATTTAGAGCACCTTACTAGAAAAGCATATCCAGTAAAATTGAAAGTAAAACTTCCCAGGAAGGTGCCAAAAGAGCCTGGCTACCTGCAGGCAGGGTCTCGAGTGGCTGTCTGAGTCCAAACACATACCCAGAGTGGAAAACACAGTTTTAAACAGATAGGATCTTGCTCCTGATCCCAAATACACTTAAAGTTTGAATCCTAAGTCTGGGCTAAAGAGCAAAAGTATTTTTCTTGTGTTGTGTCTAAGTATGTACATATGCACAAACGTCCCCAGGGGTTTTCTTCTCTAGCCAAGGTGGGCATATAAACATTCAAGTCCATCTTATCATTTCTCAGTTTCGATATTCAGTTTAGTCTTCAGAAGACTAAGCACTGCCGACTCCTTTCTAAGCTCTATATTCAGTCTTACAAAGGCCATGAGGAAGAATCTAAAATAATGAGACAAAAGCTACATGATTTCTGTAGCAACTGCTGGGACATGTAGGGTTTCCAACAGCTTCTCTCACTCCCGTTTCTAAAGAAGAGTCAAGTAACTACAAAACTTGGTAATGACATTAAGGCATAAGAGCATGCATGTAAAAAGTTAAGAAGTTAAGGCTAGTCAATTTTTTTTTTCCCTGAACTAAACCAAAGGAACCGCCGAAGGGATTTCTGATTCTTGGCCCCCAGTCTGTTTACTAAACAAAGGTTAGGAAACAAAGCGGTTTGCCAAATGACGAACATCATTTCGGTTATCCTCAAGCAGATGAGTTAACAAATCCACAACGAAGAGGAAAAGTGTGCTGCTTTCCAAAGGCTGAACCCTGGATACCCCAAGACACTTCTAAGAAGCTTCCTTCATGCCCGCATCAGACACCCTCCCCAGCCCCCATCAACTTGGAAAAAAGCCGCTGAGACACAAGCCTCAGCTTCTGGGCTCCGGCTGCAAGGTGGGAAGGGAGTTTGTTGGGTACTCAGAGGCCACCTATTTTCATAAGCAGACTGGAAAAGGCCATTCTTGGGTCACTTCCCAGACACAAATCTAGAATATTCAACAGTACCTGATTCTGCTTGATCGTAGCCAAAAAAACTCAGCAGCTTGAGGAGCAGTTTCTCTTCAATTTGCACTGTGAATCTCTGAGCCGTGATCATCAGATGCTAGAGACGGAGAAATTCTGATTAATAGTGTAAACACCAGAAGGAACTTTCATCTGGGCCATGAAGAAGGCCCCAAAATGACGTGGCACAGTTTCTTTACTCATGTGATTTTGTAACCACACTGCCTCTCTCTCTACGTTGTTACAATTAGCCAAGAATTCCAGAAGAGGTTTAATATACAATTCACCACCCTTTTGTTTGGTTTCCGGGGCATCTGTGTCTCCTTAGTTGGGATCCCGCTTGCAGATGCGCTGCGGGGGACAGCGTTCTGGTGCTGAGCTCACGTGGACAGCAGCTAGTTGAAGGAGCAGCAGGATTTGAGGGCTGTGCACAGGCCCACTGGTGATGGTGACAAAGGGCAGAAATACGGGAAGCAACCTCTTAGCTCCCACTTTTCCAGAGTTTGCTGCTATATCAGCCCACTTATACATGGAAACTTCTCCAGGGAAGAAAGCTCATCATTTTTGAATGATGTGCTTTTAGTAGTCAGTGTAAGTCAGCTTACACAAGAGGACGTCTGTCCCAAGGTCAGACCCCTCCTACCACTCTCTAATTATTCTAATAACACACCTGGATCACACCTGATCCCGATCAACCTGGAAGATGCTATGCTTTCCCACAGAGACTTGACTCTGATGAATACAGACTCTGGGCCCTGGGGATTCCACGTTATCGTGCGCAAAGCCACAGTCGAGAACACCGGGTGCTACGAGTTGCTGTGAGCCCCCTACCCCATGGAGTAAGTCAGACTGCCTTACTGTGCAGGACGACTTCTGGCCGCGCCCCGCACTGCTGCTTGGACACTCAGCTGCGAGAGAACAGATCAGCTCCCACCACCGCACCAAGCCCAGCAGCCTCCCCCAGCGGCCTACCTTGTAGATGTTGGTCAGCGCACTCTTACTGGGGAACTTCACCGCGTTCACCTGCACGGCCGGGCCAGTCTCGATGACCTCATTCTCATTGCTCAGGGGAGTCACGTAGAGCATGAAGGGCTGAGTGGTACCAATGAGCTGATTGTCCACCTGGCCCAGGAAAAAGCAGCGAGACAAAACAAGAAGGGACAATGGCTCAGTTCTCAGCTCTCTTTTATCGTTGAGTGGGGTCTCCTTTTTGGTTGGACACTCAGAAAGGACCCCTGCCATTTCCCCATTTCAGCAGCAGCTGGAAAAATGTATCCTCACCGCAGACCAGCAACAACTGTAGTCAGAGTGACAACAGAAGCTCTCCTGTGCATGGTGAGTGCCATGTGCCAGGAACCAAGCTTGTCCCCTCACATGCATGATCTGAATCATGGGATACCTGTGAGGTCAGAGGCACTCAAGTCAGGGCTCCGCTACCGTTCCTACCACAACCTCCTGAGGACGATCCTTGTTCTCATGGCACAGGTGAAGAAGCTGAAGGGAGAGGCCCTTGCTTAAGGCTGTACAGCGGGCTCATCACAGAACTAGAACTTGACTCCAGGTCTGTCTGATGTCAAGCCCAGCGCTCCTAAAGGCTATCAGTGGACAGACCCTAGAGCATGAAAACTAGGGAATTGTGGCTCAGCTGGCTACCAAATGGAAACAGTGGCCTTTCCTAAAGTCAAATCCATGCTAGGAATGAAACGATGACGTCAGTGGCGTGAGGGACTGCTCTATTCGCCCACACCAATCAGCACCGGATCGGAGCATGCTGTCTACACCCCACTGTGTTTAGGGGGTTCAGAAGGCTCGCTGCGGGAAGTGGGCACCTCCACTCTGTTTTCCATCAAAGCTCCGTATCAGGACAAGGAAAGAGAATGTTCGTGTGCTTTCTACACATCTAAGTGTACTCCCTACAAGTCACCTAACATATCCCTTACTACAGCCCTAAAGGCTAAGAGTCTTCCTCCCCATTTTACAAAAGACTAAGCAGAAGCTTAGAGAAGTTAGACCACTTGCCCACACTCACACAGTCAGTGAGGCGGGAGAGTCAGGATTCAAATGTAGGCACTTCTGGCACCATATCCTGTGACCCTTTCCGTGTACCACACGGATGGCCACACAGCGATCTGGATATCCTGTTGGCTCTCAAGTTGCAGAGACAAGGGCGAGAGACTGTGCGCACGAGCACTTTTTCCTACTTCCATCCTCGCTCCTACCATGTACTCCCTGCACAGCAGCCGAAGTGAGCTCATGTCCCTCCTTCCTTTACACCTGTCAGAGGCTTCCCGTTCTCTTGGGATGAAACCATGATGTAGCCACACAGCCCCCTGCCTTCAGTGCAGAGCACTCCCCTCCAGATTCACTCGAATGTCACCCGCCATAAGCCTGAGGGTTATTTCTCAAAAGGGGGCAGCTCTCCTCTCTCAGAGTCTCTGGATTCTGACGGAATGCATTTTACCCTAATAGCCTTCTCCAGGGCTCGCTCACTCCCTTCCTCCAAGGTTAGCTCTCACTGCCTTGGGAAGATCTTCCCAGGCCACTTACTCTCAAAAGCATTCTGTATTCTTTAGACCAGTTCCCACAGACGCTCGTCATTTTCCTCGCTTGCTCGCTCCCCCTGTTGGCTGACTTCTTCCCTGGCCTGCTAGCCCAAAGGGAGCGGAACTCATCTCTTAAGTCACGGCTATTCTCTCCAGAGCCTAGTGCCATGCCCGGCACCCCGCTGATGCCCTAGGAATTTACCGAGTGAATGAATCACCCATCACATCCAATAGAGAAAACACCTTACTCTGACCTCTCCGTTATTCTTGATAATGGAGGCAAACACACTTGATACAAGATGTGGAAGAGGTACAAATTCTAGTGTTATTCTCCCAATTAGATTAGATGCCTCCTAAGGATGGGGACCATAGTTTCTATTTTTAAACATTCTTTCTCCCAGCGCTGTAATCACGGTCAACTCTCAAACCTGTTTATTTTCCACGATTTATAGCACACATTAAGTCAAGAGGTATTACAGTACAAACATTCTTGACTAGATGGTTAATGCAATTCATGAAGCACAAATAGCTCCTTGGATCTTCTCTGTAAGGTGAAGAAAAAAAGACAAGAAATAGAAGGACAAAATAATAACTTTTTATCTGTCCTCAAACCAATGAGATGTGATTAGCCTGAACCATTTTCTCTCTGTGATGTATGATAAAAACATTTTTCTGAAAGCGGGTTTTGGGTGGATGGAAGTGCATGGTGTGAGCGGGACAGAAGGACACCCGGACAGGGGCATGCACTGCACAGCCTCTGGAGGAATGCAGGCTCCCCACCCTGGGAAAGAGTCAAGGTCTAGGTCTTTGGATCGTTCTTCTGGAAATGTTTACCAGGAACTGGTTTCCTGGACACGGTAATGCTGGTGGAGGCTGGAGAGAAGGGCTGCAAACACAAGGCTACAAAGACAAGAGCTGTCTTGATAGCAGGACCACAAAACTTGGGCAGAAACTGTCAAAGTCAACCTTTTCAGAGCTTCGACATTTAACCAAGGGCTTGCAGCAGTCCAGGGGTCACTTATCGGAGAAAGTTGGCTGAAACTCAGCAAGAACAGCCAGCTCTGTGGCTTTCCCACCCCACCCGCCCTCTCCAGGTCCATGGTGGCCTCAAACACCAACAGCCCCATCCCCGGGCAGCCAGTGGGGGGCTCGGCTGAGCTTACAGCTCCCCTCAAAGCTCTGTCCCCATAGAACTGTCAAGTTGTGGGCCTCTCTGGCACCTTTCCCTTTCTTGGCATCAGTAATTTGTGTCTTCTCTCTTTCCCCTCCTGATCAAACTCATTAGAAGCTTGTTAGTTTTACTGATTTTCTCAAAGCAGCAGCTTTTGACTTCCTTCTTCCTTCCTTCCTTTCACTGTGGTTGCTGGTTTCTACTACAGTGACTTCCACTGGGATTCTCATTTCCTTTCTTCTGCTGATTTTAGGCTTAATTTGTTGTTGTTGTTGTTGTTGTTTAGTTTCTTAAAATGACACCTGAGTTCACAGTTTCTAGACCTTTATCCTCCTTTAATAGTGCTAGAAATCTCCCTTCAGTAGAGCGGCAGTGGCGTTCCACCAACTTTGACATGCTGTGTTTTCATCTTCATTTAGTTCAAAATATTTTCTGATTTCTCTTTTGATTTCTTCTCTGATCTCTGGGCTATTCAGAAATATGTTTTTTAGTTTCCAATCATTTGGGGGATTTTCCCAACTATCTTTCCGTTATTTCCACTTCAATTCCATTGTGATGAGAGAACAGACTGTGTGACTTGAATCCTTTTGCACTTGGGAATTGTTTTACGGTCCAGAATGTGGTCTCTCTTGGAAATGTTTCCTATGCACTTGAGAAGAACGTGTTCTTTTGCTGTTGCTAGGTGGGCTGCCGGATAAATGTCAATTAGGCTACTTGGTTGGTAGTGCTATTCAAGTCTAGTATGCCTTTGATGAATTGCTGCTTATTTGAGAATTCTAACAATTATTCAGAGAGGGTAATGAAATTTTCTTTTCTTTTCTTTTCTTATTATGTTATGTTAGTCACCATACAGTACGTCATTAGTTTTTGATGTAGTGTTCCAAGATTCACTGTTTACGGATAACACCCAGTGCTTCATGTAGTACATGCCTTCCTTAATACCCACCACCGGGCTCACCCATACCCCCACCTCCCTCCCCTCTAAAACCCTCCGTTTGTTTCTCAGAGTCCACAGTCTCTCATGGTTCATCTCCTCCTCCGATATCCCCCCCTCTTCATTTTTCCCTTCCTTCTCCTAATGTCCTCCATGTTACTCCTTATGTTCTACAAGTAAGTGAAACCATATGATAATTGACTTTCTCTGCCTGATTTATTTCACTCAGCATAATCTCCTCCAGTCCCATCCATGTTGATGCAAAAGCTGGGTGAAAGCCATCCTTTCTGATGGCTGAGTAATATTCCATTGTATATATGGACCACATCTTTATCCACTTGTCTGTTGAAGAGCATCTCTACTCTTTCCACACTTTGGCTATTGTGGACATTGCTGCTATGAACACTGAGGTGCATATGGCCCTTCTTTTCATTACATCTCTATCGTTGGGGTAAATACCCAGTAGTGCAATTGCCAGATCATGGGGTAGCTTTATTTTTAATTTTTTGAGGAACCTCCACACTGTTTTCCAAAGTAGCTGCACCAACTTGCATTCCCACCAACAGTATAAGAGGGTTCCCCTCTCTCCACACCCTCTTCAACATTTGTTTCTTGCCTTGTTAATTTTTGTCATTCTAACTGGTGTAGGTGGTATCTCAGTGTGGTTTTGATTTGAATCTCCCTGATGCCTAATGAGGATGAACATTTTTTCATGTGTCTGTTAGCTATTTGTATGTCTTCACCTGGAGAAGTGTCTGTTCATGTCTTCTGCCCATTTTGACTTGATTATTTGTTTTTTGAGTGTTGAGTTTGAGAAATTCTTTTTTTTTTTTAAGATTTTATTTATTAGTTAGAGAGAGAGAGAGAGCGAGCACAGGCAGACAGAGAGGCAGGCAGAGGCAGAGGGGGAAGCAGGCTCCCTGCCGAGCAAGGAGCCCGATGTGGGACTCGATCCCAGGACGCTGGGATCATGACCTGAGCCGAAGGCAGCTGCTTAACCAACTGAGCCACCCAGGCGTCCCGAGTTTGAGAAATTCTTTACAGATCTTGGATATCAGCCCTTCGTCTATAGTGTCATTTGCAAATATCTTCTTCTATTCTGTGGGTTGCCTCTTTTTTTTGTTGACTGTTTCCTTTGCTGTGCAGAAGCTTTTAATTTTGATGAAGTCCCAAAAGTTCATTTTTGCTTTTGTTTCCTTTGCCTTTGGAGAACTGTCTTGAAAGAAGTTGTTGTGGCTGATGTCGAAGAGTTTACTACCTACGTTCTCCGCTAGTTTGTTGTTGTTTTTTTTTAAGATTTTATTTATTTATTTGACAGACAGATCACAAGTAGGCAGAGAGGCAGGCAGAGAGAGGAAGGGAAGCAGGCTCCCTGCTGAGCAGAGAGCCCAATGTGGGGCTCGATCCCAGGACTCTGGGATCATGACCTGAGCCGAAGGCAGAGGCTTTCACTCACTGAGCCACCCAGGCGCCCCTCTCCTCTAGGTTTTTTATAGATTCCTGTCTCACATTGTGGTCTTTCATCCATTTTGAGTTTATCTTTGTGCATGGTGTAAGAGAATGGTAGAGTTTCATTCTTCTGTATATTTTCCAATTTTTCCAGCACCATTTATTGAAGAGACTATCTTTTTTCCATTGGATGTTTTTTCCAGCTTTGTTGAAGATTATTTGACCATAGAGTTGAGGGTCCATATCTGGGCTCTCTACTCTGTTCCATTGGTCTATGTGTCTGTTTTTGTGCCAGTACCATGCTGTCTTGGTGACCACAGCTTTGTAATATAGCTTGAAATCAGGCAACGTGAATGCCCCCAGCTTTGTTTTTCCTTTTCAACATTTCCTTGGCGATTCAGGGTCTTTTCTGGTTCCATATAGATTTTAGGACTGTTTGTTCCAGCACTTTGAAAAATGCTGATGGTATTTTGATCCGGATGGCATTGAAAGTATAGCAATCTGTACTATGCTCTGGGCAGCACAGACACTTTAACCATGTTTGTTCTTCTGTTCCATGAGCATGGGATATCTTTCCATCTTTTTGTGTCTTCAATTTCTTTCATGAGTGTTCTGTAGTTCCCTGAATATAGATCCTTTACCTCTTTGGTTATGTTTATTCCAAGGTATCTTATGGTTTTTGGTGCCATTGTAAATGGAATCAATTCTCTAATTTCTCTTTCCACAGTTTCATTGTTAGTGTATAAGAAAGTAACTGATTTCTGTGCATTGATTTTGTATCCTGCCACATTACTGAATTGCTGTATGAGTTCTAGTAGTTTGGAAGTGGAGTCTTTAGGGTTTTCCACATAAAGTATCATGTCATCTGAAGAGAGAGTTTGACTTCTTCTTTGCCAATTGGAATACTTTTCATTTCTTTTTGTTGCCTGATTACTGTTGCTGGGACTTCTAGTACTATGCTGAACAACAATGGCAAGAGTGGGCATCCTTGTCATGCTCCTGATTTTAAGAGAAAGGCTCTCAGCTTTTCCCCATTGAGAATATTTGCTGCGGGTTTTTCATAGATGGATTTTATGAAATTGAGGAATGTTCTATCTCTATACTCTGAAGAGTTTTAATCAGGAAAGGATGCTGTATTTTGTCAAATGCTTTTTTGGCATCAATTGAGAGGACCATGTGGTTCTTCTCTCTTCTCTTAGTAATTTGTTCTATCACACTGATTTGTAAATGTTGGACCACCTTGTATCCTGGAGATAAATCCCACCTGGTCGTGGTAGATAATCTTTTTAATGTGCTGTTGGGTCCTATTAGCTAGGATCTTGTTGAGAATCTGGGCATCCATATTCATCAGGGACACTGGTCTGAAATTTTCCCTTTTGATGGGGTCTTTACCTAGTTTGGGGATCAAGGTAAGGCTGGCTTCATAGACAGTCTGGAAGTTTTCCTTATGTTTCTACTCTTTTAAACTGCTTTAGGAGAATAGGTAATATTTCTTCTTTGAATGTTTGGTAGAATTCCCCAGGGAATCCATCAGGTCCTTGACTCTTGTTTTTTGATCATTGCTTCAATTTTGTTATTGGTCTATTCAGGTCGTCAATTTCTTCCTGTTTCGGCCTTTAAAGTTTATAGGTTTCCAGGAATGCATCCATTTCTTCTAGGTTACTTAATTATTGGCATATAGCTGTTGATAATAATTTCTGATGACTGTTTCTATTTCCTTGGTGTTAGTCGTGATCTCCCCCCTTTCATTCATAATTTTATTAATTTGGGTCCTTTCTCTTTTCTTTTGGATTAGTCTGGCCAGTGGTTTATCAATCTTATTAATTCTTTCAAAGAACCAGCTTCTAGTTTCATGGATGTGTTCTACCATATCTCTGGTTTCTAATTCATTGGTCTCTACTCTATCTAGTCTTAATTGTTTCCCTTCTCATGCGTGGGATAGGCTTAATTTGTTGTTTATTCTCCAATTCTTTAAGGTGTAAAGAGAGTTTGCGCATATTTGGGATTTTTCTATTTTTTTTGAGTGAGGCTTGCTTAGCTATGTATTTCCCCCTTAGGACTGTCTTTGTCGTATCCGATATGTTTTGGACTGATGTGTTCTCATTCTCATTGGTTTCCATGAATTGTTTAAGTTCTCCTTTGATTTCCTGGTTGACCCAAACATTCTTGAGCAGGATGGTCTTTAGCTTCTAAGTGTCTGAATTTCTTCCAAACTTTTTCTTGTGATTGAGTTCCAGTTTCAAAGCATTATGGTCTGAGACTATGCAAGGAATAATCTCAATCTTTTGGTATCAGTTGAGATCTGATTCATGACCCATATGTGGTCTATTCTGGAAAAAGTTCCATATGTTCTGTATATATCTATGAGGTCCATCTGGGCCAGTGTGTCATTCAAAGTTCTTATTTCTTTGTTGATTTTCTGCTTAGATGATCTGTTTATTGCTGAGAATGGAGTGCTAAGATCCCATAATAATAATGTATTATTATCAATATGTTTCTTTATCTTGATTAACAGTTGGCTTACGTAGTTGACTGTTTCCATGTTGAGGGCATATTTACAATTGTTAGATTTTCTTGTTGGAGAGACCCTTTTAAGAATGATATAGTGTCCTTCTGTATCTCTGACTACAGTCTTTAGCTTAAAATCTAATTTGTCAGATATAAGGATTACCACCCTACCTTTCATTTGCAGTCTGTTGGCATGAAAGATGATTCTCCATCCTTTCACTTTCAGCCTAGATGTATCTTTAGGTTCAAAATGAATCTCTTGTAGACAGCATACGGACGGGTCCTATCTTTTTATCCAATCTGCAACCCTATGCCGTTTCATGGAAGCATTTAGGCTATTCATGTTGGGAGTTATTACTGAAAGGTGTGTTTTTATTGTCATCAGGTTGCCTGTGAAGTCCTTCTTTCTATAGATTGTCTCTGTAAATTTCTGTTCTATATCACTCTTGGGGTCTTTCTTCTTTTATAGAACCCCCCTTCGTACTTCTTGCAGGGCCGGCTTAATGGTCACATATTCTTTCAGGTTTTGCCAGTTGTGGGAGCTCTTTATCTCTCCATGCATTCTAAATGACAGTCTGGCCAGACAAAGTATTCTTTTTTTTTTTTTTTTGAGATTCTATTTTTTTATTTGACAGAGATCACAAGTAGGCAGAGGGGGGGGTAGGCTCCCCACTGAGCAGAGAGCCCGATGCGGGGCTCGATCCCAGAACCCTGGGACCACGACCTGAGCAGAAGGCAGAGGCTTAACCCACTAAGCCACCAGGCACCCCCAGATAAAGTATCTTGCCTGCATGTTCTTCTCATTTAGTACCCTGAATATGTCTAACCAGCCTTTTTTGGCTTGCCAGGTTTCTGTGGACAGGTCTGACGTTATTCTGATGTTCCTCCCTTTGTATGAAGGAATCTCTTCTCCCTAGCTGCCTGTAAGATGTCTTGTCTGGTTTTAAGATTCACGAGGTTCACTACCACATGCCTGGGAGTTGGTCTGCCCTCTTTGCTGTTGGGGAGTGTTCTATTTCTAGGACATGACACTTGTTTCATTCCCCAGATTAGGGAAAATCTCAGCTAGGATTTGCTCAACTATATCTTCTAGTCCTCTCTCTCTCCCCACCCCTCAAGGATCCCAATAATTCTGACATTGGAACATTTCATGGCATCATTTATTTATCTAATTCTGTTTTCAGGGATTCTAAGCTGTTTGCTCCAGGCCTCCTCCTGATCATTCTTTTCTATCAGTTTGTCTTCTAGATCACTAATTCACTCTTCTGCCTCATTTACCCTAGCTGTATCTAGAGCATCTAGATTAGATTGGATCTCATTGATAGTATTTTTAAGTTCTGCCAGATCAGCTCTCACTTCTGCCCTTAGAGAACCTATGTTGTCATTAATGTTCTTCTCCAACCTAGGTGTTGTCTGCATAACTGTTACCCTGAAGTCTAATTCCAACATCTTGCTTATAACCATATCCATTAGTTCAGTGGCAAAGGTCACAATCTCTGAATTTTTCCTATGTTGGGGGTTCCTCCTCCTAGTCTTTCTGGTGAGAGGTAGTTGAGGGAATGTACAGAGTCCAAACTCTGTTGAACCCAAACCATGCAAGATGCACCTGTTTTACAGGGTCCTTAGGGTTGTCGACCTCTTGTTCTTCCAGCCTCTCTTCTGGGGGAGGGGCTTCCCATGCTGTTACTCGGGCAACCCTCTTTGGGCAGAACTGCCTTGCTCCCTGTTGGGGGGAATGGGCTCAGTGAAAACGGGTTTTGGAGGGCTTTAGTTCTCTGGCAGCTTTCCCTGGCAGCTTTCTGTATCTCTTCCAAGAGTCAGAGCAGAAGTGACCGTGCCCAATCCTCTGTCTCAGCACAGAGCAAGTGCAGTCTGTTCTCCAGAAACCCCTCCAGGCCACACTGACTTTGTTTTTGTCTGTGCTGCTAAACACCCTAGCATCCTGGGTTGTGTGCCCCACAGCAGCACTCCCAGCCCTCGCTCCCAGGGCCGGTCACATCTCTGCCCTTTGTGCTTCTAAAACCGCCAGCCGCCCCCAGTTCACATGCGCACCACCACAGCTCCAGGTTTCAGTCCAATGGGCTACCCTAAAGTCCTTTCGCCACGGCTACCGGTCTGGTCTGTGAGTCTGTGCCCAGGCCCCAGTGCAGGAGGCTTGTGCGTTCCTGTGTTATTTCACCTTCCTGGCACCAGCACTTATGGCGGCTCTCTCCCCCTTCAGTTTATCTTCTGGTATCTGCCAGCAGAATCACAGGTCCCTGCTTCATACCTCAAATCCAACTGTCGGAGATATTCTGTTGGTACAGATTCTGAGATATCTTCTTACATCTCAGGCTGATTTCCTGGGTGGTCAGAGTGGTCTGGTAGATAGCCAGCTCAATTCAGAGGACTGATTGAAATAGGGTCCCCTACTCCTCTGCCATCTTGGCCCCTCTTTGAAATTGTCTACTATAATTGTGTACTTGTCCATTTCTTCTTTCAGTGCTATCAGTTTTTGCTTCCTATACTTCAAAGCCCTGTGATCAGGTACATAAATAGCTGTGATCATTATGTGGCCCTCACACACTGTCTCTCTTAACATTAAGACATTACCTTCCTTATTCCCGATAATACGCCTTGCTCTACAATCGATTCTGACAGGAATCTAGCCATTTCCACCTTCTTATGACTATTTCTAGCTCAGTATGTCTTTTTCCATTCTTCTCTTTTAACCTACTGTGTCTTTATATTCAATGTACTCTCGGAGGTAGCATATAATTGGATCTCACTTTATACTCCAGTCTGATCACCTGTGCCTTTCCACTGGAGGTCCTAATAGCATTCACATTTATTTAATTGATATGGTTGGGTTTGAATGAGCCTACCATCTTGCTATTTGTTTTTGCTCTGTCTCATCTGTTCTTTCCCATGTTTTCCACTTTTTCTGCCTTCTCTTGGGTTATCCATCTTCTCCCCTCTGTTGGACTATTCGTTGTCGCTCTTTGTTGCTTTAGGATTTATGGTATTCATCTTTAACTTACCAGTTTATGTTCAAATGACAGCATACTCCCATGCGTGTAAGAACATTATAGTTAAGGGACACCTGGGTGGCTCAGTTGGTTAAGCGGCTGCCTTCGGCTCAGGTCATGATCCCAGCGTCCTGGGATCGAGTCCCACATCGGGCTCCTTGCTTGGCAGGAAGCCTGCTTCTCCCTCTGCCTCTGCCTGCCTCTCTCTGCCTGTGCTTGCTCTCTCTCTAATAAATAAATAAAATCTTAAAAAAAAAATTAAAAAAAAAAACATTAGAGTTAAGTACTTCCATTTCTTCCCTCCAAACTTTATGCTATAGCTGCCTTTCACTTTACTCTAACATCTTATAGGCTCTAAAATACAGTGCTGTTAGTTTTGTCTAAGCAGTTGATTCTCTCTTAAAGAAGTCTGAATAATTAGAAAATAATCTTATATAATTTACCTGTGTATTTATCATTTCAGGTGCTCCTCATTCCTTTGTGGAGATCCAGATTTCCACCTGTTACCATTTCCTTCTGCGTGAATGATCCTACTTAACATTTTTTTTTTTAGTATGATCTGCTGGAAATGAGCTCTTTTAGCTTCTGCATGTCTAAAAACATTTCTATTTCATTTTTTATTAGCTTTTGAAGCTTTAATGTAGAGATGATTTCTGATAAGGCTTTTACACATACTGAAGTAGCATCCAGGCCCTCTTCCTTTAAAGATCTCAGAGATTCACAAGAACTGCAGATTTGAAGACTGCAGTTACCATCCAAGGAGGACGAAAATTCAGTGACTAAATAATTAACATGAAATTACAAGTCCTGATTATTCTTATTTTCTTTTTCACAGAATGCCCCATAGAGTTTTAAAAAGACATAAAAAAGCACTTTTTTAAAATTTAGATCAGCCTTTTGAAATATAGAGTAAGACCACAAAGCAGTGTGATGGGTTTTCTTCTGTCACTTGTAAACTCTAGAGAAGACAGTCCTCAGAACCCTAGAAGTCTGTGGAAATCTCTTCATTTACAAAATCAGGATAAACAGCATCCAGCCAGGAGTCAAGGGATCTGGGTTTCGGCTGTCATCCCACACAGAGTGATCCTGAACAAGCCTCTCAACTTCTGGAGAGCGGAAGCCCCGTCACAGGATGAAAGGGGCTGACTGAGGTCATCCTGAAGAACTCTTCCAGCTCTGTTATTTTGTAATGCAGGCACGTTCCAAGCTACTTGGGGTCAGGGACGTTAGAGTCTATTTTGAACGTACAGTACTTTTAAAATTCCTACTTCTTTTTTGAGCCCTGTTCTTAAATTTGTTTTTTGTTCAAATTCTTCCATACAAGGAAATATATTTTCCTATTTAACAGCCTCTTCATTAATAGCAGTTAAAAGGCTTCTCGGGGCGCCTGGGTGGCTCAGTTGTTAAGCATCTGCCTTTGGCTCGGGTCATGATCCTGGAGTTCTGGGATCGAGCCCCACATCAGGCTCCCTGCTCAGTGGGAAGCCTGCTTCTCCCTCTCCCACTCTCCCTGCTTGTGTTCCCTCTCTCGCTGTGTCTCTTTCTGTCAATTAAATAAATAAGTAAAATCTTTAAAAACAAATAGAAATAAAAGGCTTCTCAAGGATGTATTTCTCATAACTTGCTTGTATTTATTTATTTATACAAGCAGGGGTTGCTGCTTTAATTTCTCCAAGATCTCTCCTGCAGTTGTGGAGGCCACCACTCTTCCATGATATTGACCACCCTATCTAAAACCACATCACTCCCCTGAGCTCCAAGACGTTCAAAGGTACCAACAGAGCTGGGCATTAGTCTCTCCTTCTGAGAGGGCCGGGGGGAGGGGGCTCTGCTGGCCATGCATGCTCATAGCTTCTGCCATCACGTCTGTTAGAGCGTTTTGTTTGGACCCAGGTTTGGTATGAATGGCTACGGTGACACAACATGTAGGATCAACCGCCAAAGGACCTAAGGGAGGAAGTGGTCTCGCTGGCTCCTTGCTCTGATTCTTACCCTTGTTCATCACACCAGCTTTCTTAGGCATCTCGGCACCTAATGGGAGCCAGGCGGAGGCTCCAGTTCCATATCCCGACACAAGCCACCTCAGCCCTCTGCCCACCCACAGCATCCCTGCCAGGGAGCCAGGGAAGAGATGATTCACCCTTCTTTTTGAAAGATATATTTGCTGGGCATAGAATTCTAGGTTGACGGTTATTCTTCCTTCCAGTACTTTAAAGACATTACTATCTTCTCTTCTCACTCGCATCATTCCCAAAGAGAAGTCAGCTCTCATTCTCACTTTTGCTCCTGTCATGTGACAAGTCCTGCTTAACCTAGATGACTCATCACTGCTTTTGAGTAATTTAATTATGATGTACCTAAGTGTAGTTTCCTTCATGCGTGTGCACGCACGTGTCTCTGTTCGTGCTTGAGCTACTATCTGTGAGTTTAGTTTTCATTAAACTTGGAAAATTTATGGCCAAGATTTCTTCAAATATTTTTTATATGCCCTCCTCTCACCCTTGGCCTTCAGGGACTCCAATTATCCACATGTTAGGTTGCTTGAGGGTGTACGGTCGGTCACTGATGCTGTTTTCTTTTTATGGATTATTTTCCCCTGGGCATTTCAATTTGGACAGTTTTCATTGCTATGTCTTCAAGTTCACTAATCTTTTTTTTTCTGTACTGTGTCATCTGCTATTCATTGAGAGCAGTGTGTTTTTCATTTCATTTTAATCTCTAGAAGTTTGAGTTTCTCGTATCTTCTATGTCTCAACTTTTTGAACATGTACACTGCAGTTATAATAATAGTTTTAATGTCCTTCTCTGAAAATTCTAACATCTGTGTTAGCTCTGAGTACGTTCGACTGATTATTCTCATTATATATTGTGTTTTCCTGCCCCTTTGCACACCTGGTAATTTTTGACAGGATGCCAGATATTGTGAATTTTACTTTGTTGGGTGCTGGGTATTTTTGTATTCCATTAAATCTTGAGCTTTGTTCAGGGATACAGTTAAATTACTTGGAAACAGATTGATCCTTTCAGACTTTCCTTTTATGATTTGTTAGGTGGGTCTGGAACAGTGCTCAGCCAAGGGCTAATTATAGTTCACTATAAAGGCAAGATTTTCTGGAAGACTCTTCCCAATGTCACATATGTTATTACTGTTTCTAGTCTGGCTGGGGGAACAAAGCCCATCCCCAGCCCTGGGTGAGCCACAGATGCTGTCTCTGTGAGATCCCTGTGGATGGCTCAGATGGTAGTTTCCTTACATGCAACATGATCTGTCCTCTGCTGAATGCTCACAGAACCCCTCCAGAGATCTCCTGAGTCTTCTTTCTGTGCAGCATGCTCCTCCCAGGTATGCCACCCCATGAAACTCTAGATGCCTTGGTCTCCAGACTCTCTGCCTGGCCTGTTCAACTCATTCACTCTGCTGGGCTCTATCTTCATCTCCCCTCCCAGTGTCATGGCCTGGAAACTTTCTCAAGGCAGTAAGCTGAGGTGAATGCAGGGCTCAGCTTTTTTGTTTCCCACCTCTCAAGGGTCACTGTCTTTCAGTGCCTGATTTACAGGGCCTTGAACCTATTGTTTCCTTATTTTATCTGGACTTGAGGGCTGCTTCAGGTAGGGAAGTAAGCCTGGTTCCCTATTAGTACACTCTGACCAGAAGCACAAGTCCAGTTCTCTTATTTTTTCTCCCTGCAATGAACTTCAATTTCTCTAATGATGGTTCAATGATTTCCTGTTACTTTTTCCTATTGGCAAATGGGGAACCATGGGCCACTTTCTTCCAGGCCACTTTGACTAAATCATCTAAGTCACTGGGTACTATACAGAAACACTGGTGAGACAAACATAGACGGCAATAGTTATTTTCCCAGAATAATTTTTTGAAGGCCATACTAAGATATCTCTGCCAGAGCATTAGTGTTTAGGACACCAAACACTGGATCTGGCTGGGTGCTCAGCAAGAACACAAGGAGCTTTACCAAGTTCTGAACTGCCCCCATTACCTGCACATCCTGTATGCTGAGCTCAAGCATATGACTTGTTGCCAGCTGCGTGTAATGCACATTGATTCCTGTAAGACTTGCAAAGACCAGTTCTTCTGGGACTTTATTAATTAAGGACAACCCAATTCCACCTTCTAACTTCACAAGCACCTGAAAGAAAACCAAAATACAACCCAGTTTAAACAGAAGCCAAGGTAGAAGAGCACGGTCAAACACATGGCTTTAAATCCCTCTGCTTCATCCCTGAGTGGGTGAAAACCACTTATCCAACTCCAGCCCCTCATTAGGCGCCGTTCTCTCTAGGCTCAGTGCCCACCCCGTCCAGAACTCCAAAGTGATATGATATGATAATGCCTCTCTTGGAGCCCTAAGCACATTCTGCATTTCATTACATGAAAAGACCTGTTTGAGAATCTTTCTCCCTGTTTGGGATGCAAGCTTTAGAACGCTATTCACTGGACTTCCATAATATCCAATACAGTGCTTTACATGCAGGTCCTTATTTTTTTTTAAGCTACTAAATAAATACCCAATAAGTATATGTCTTTTTTTTTTCTTTAAGATTTTATTAATTTGACAGAGAGAGAAAGAGAGAGCATAAGCAAGGGGAGCAGCAAAGGGAGAGAGAGAAGCAGGCTCTCCGCTGAGCAGGGAGCCTGATGCTGGGCTTGATCCCAGGACCCTGGGATCATGACCTGAGCCGAAGAAAGATGCTTAACCAAGCCACCCAGGCGCCCTAGTGTACGTTTTCATGTTCTCCTCATGTTCCTTTTCAAACTCCACTTTCTAACACTCAAACAAGGGAGAGAGGAAGAAAGACGACAAGAGAAAACTGGGGGCCCTCAAAAAATCTAGTTTGCTTATTCCTGACCTTGTATAAATTTCAAAGTTTCGTTTTCTTTCTTGTCATCTCACTTTCGTACATTATCACATTCTGATTCAATTTTAGCTGTCATTTAATTAACAAATTCACACATTCATGTTGTGATGACATAAACACCATGGCAACAGCTGTATTTAGAATTCACAGAGGGCAGAGAGAAAAGAGGTCTAAAACTGAGAAAACCATAGAGCAAAGTTCTATAAAACTAATGATAAAGAAATGAATTTGCAATACTTAAAACTTACTTCCAATTCCTGCTCTGTGTCTGGATTCTTTAATTTCTGTACTTCTTGCTCGGTAACGGGAAGTTCATCCATTTCATATGATGAACGGTCACTTTTCCGTTGGGAGAAATCTGTTATCTGAAGTCAAATAAAACACTGTGGTAAGAGGGCTCATACTTCCAAATGAAACCCATCCCATACCAACTGTATAGGTCAAAAGTCACTATGTGCTCAATAATCCTATGGAAGTTAATGGTTTCAGACGCGCTTCCAACTAAGACTTGGGTAATAATGAAGTAAACTTGGTTGTGAGTCTACAGGGCAAAAGCCAAGTTACAGACCTGGAGAGCATCATATGGGGCACTAAGCATCTACAGGTGATCTAGAATTTTTGGTCAAGTCCAAATATACAAACCTTAAGATCGCTACATTCGAAGTTTGCCTTAAAAGAAGGGTGCTTTTACAAGAGGGATTGTGGATTATGACGCACTGCCCCGGAGAGGTCACTGTCACACACCACCTGCATCTTGCCTTTCTCCCTCAGCCCTCTAATTACACCAGGCCCTGACAATCCGGTATCTCCAGCACAGATCTCTCCCCTGAGCACCAGACCCACATTTACACTGACTTCTAGACATTTTCATGTAGACAGCATATACTAACAAGTCCAAAACTCATCATTCCCTGACTTCTCATTGCCACAGAAAACCCACAAAATTTGCAGTATGTGTCAGACTTTTAATAATCTGGCCCCTGCTTCTGTCTCCAGCATTATCTCAGAGCGTGCTCTCTGTGCCCGTTGGGCCACTCCCTTTCATCTCCAGGCCTTCAACCTATCAACTTCCCAAATCCTACATCATTTCTTTATTATGTTTTTTGCTTACTCTTTGTTTACCCCTCCAAAACGTGAGTTCCCAAACCACAGGGGGTTTTGTGTGCTTGCTCAGTAGCCTGTGCTCAGTACCAAGCACCGCACTTGGCTCTAGTAAGTGCTCAGTAAAAAACTGCTGAATGAACACTCTTCTCATTAGCGCACAGCCCCTCCACCTTCCCTCGTGGTCTGGCTAACTCCTTTCAGTCAACCGTTAGATCTCAGCTTAAGTATCATTCCTCTTAGGAAGCCTCCAAGTCTGGGAATACGAATCCTTCCTGTATATTCTGCAGAACACCCTCCACTCCTGCTTCCACTACACAGTACTGTCATGGTCTGACCCGGGACTTCATGTATCTTGTTGCTAATATATCAATTAAAGATTTAAATAATACATAATAACTGATAATAATAATATGTACCATTCTTGGCATTCCTTCTTTAATTCTCATACCTTTTTCTACTATCATCTTATTATTTTTTATATTTCAATTCTTATCACAACTTTGTGAAGTAGGTCTTGCCCCTATTTTATAAGCGAGGACATCCTATCCTCATAGCCAGCATAAATGTCTCAATAAATATTTGTAGAATGACTAACCAATGTGTGGGGGGAAAGCACAGTGAGATTCACGTCAGTTCTTATGATAAATCATCACCTGGAGTGCTCTGGTCGGCCCATCTGGGATGACTCGGATGGATAACATTCCAGAACCAGGCCTCATTTTTTGGTTGATAAACTGTTGTTCAGGAGGAACTGGCCCCAGAAGCTCCATGGAAGTGTCAGGACCAAGAACAACTTCAGCTCCATCAAACAAACCGGAAAGTCCTCCTTTGGCCTAAAAGAATAAAGACATGGAAGCAAAGAGAAAGGAACTGACTTTGACAATGTAACATGTCATCTGAAGCAAGTTATCAAATTTAAATTCTCTTTTGAAAGGTCACAACCAGTTTTTAACAAAGCATTTACTATTTCTTCAGCCTTACTGAAGATGAAAACCAGGAGGATTACCTGGGCAAGACGGAAAGTTATGCTATAGGAATTTAGGGAATTCTGAGTAAGAATAGAGTATATTGGTTTAGGAATAACTTCCAGTCATTAAAATAAGCTTTAGGGGCACCTGGGTAGCTAACTGGGTTAAAGCTACTCTGCCTTCGGCTCAGGTCAAGGTCTCAGGGTCCTGGGATCGAGCCCGGCATCGGGCTCTCTGCTCAGCAGGGAGGCTGCTTCCCTCTCTCTCTCTGCCTGCCTCTCTGCCTACTTGTGATCTCTGTCTGTCAAATAAATAAATAAAATCTTTAAAAAAATTTTTTTAGATAAAAAAAATAAAATAAGCTTTAAAAAAGTACCAAAGCCCCATTTCTCTGAGAATTCTCATTCAGGTTTAGTTAAAAGTCTAAAACATCAGCCTTCCAATAAGGAGCAAATTCTAGAGTTGAAAACCTCTGTAAACAGGCCAAACGGTTGGAAAGCGAGCTCAAATATTCAAAAGATGGTGCCTCTTCTAAAATGAAACAGAGCAGTGAATGCCATCTGAAAGCCAGCTATTGAGACCTTTGGAGGAAAGTATCTCCTTGCTATCTGCCCCAAACAAAACGGAAGTCTGTGGGACCATGCCTATGGGACAGCAGATACAGGCCTAGAGAAGATAATGGCTAGTGTGTCTTGATCCCCTTTGTTAATTTTTAAATACTGAGTAATGAGAAGGAAACTCTGAGCTGGGTTTACAGAACAGATTTCAACACGGAGAAAGCTTTGTGCGACTGTTGTAAGTTCGGGAGGAAAGTACATACACAACCTTCTCAGGGCAGTGGTGTCAGGTGGTTAATGCCTTCAGTTACTTTATTTAGAATAATAAGAGCAAAACAAGCTTATTTCCCTAATCAAAACACACCCTGCTCAGCTGAATACTGTTATTATGGCGTCATTCACAACCACAGAAATGATGAACTAGATTCAAGAAACAAAAAACACCAGCAAAGGATGGGGGGGGCGGGGGTCTGCTCTACGAGAATCCGAATTCCACGGGCTTTAGGAACAAACCGGAAGGGAAGTCCGGGGAAGCCCGGGTCAGACCCGGGGCCCAACAATTACAACGCGCCCTCTCTTGCCTCCAGAAGCCTGAATTGTATTGCTAATTGAAAATCACAAATCCATTCCAGATGTGTGCTTCATAGGAGTAAGCGGCTTTGGGTTTGACAGAAAAAGCTCAGGGCAAGGGAGATAACTCATCAAACAGCAGGCAGAGGCTCCTTCCAATTTTGCTCACTGCCCTGGAGAACAACCTCCCACTGTGGAGGGCCAGCCTGGTGTCCACCAGGGACAAACACGCTAAGGGTCCTCTAAGCTGGGGCTTGATGCCATCGTGTTTATGTTTTGGGGAGAGCCCCGGGCTGAAGCAGAAACTGCACCGTGTCACGCATGTCCTTCAGCGACATGCCCAAACCTCTGTGACAACTTCCCACCCGCTCACTCCAGATCTAGGGTCTTATTTCTGGCCTGAAGCCAGAAGAAGGGCAGAAAATCCAAACTCCTGGTCATTTTCTAAACATGTGAGCATTGCTTATGAGGTCCCTGGTGATTCATCATGGGATAAACTGGCGGAGGACAGAGGAAACTGACCAGCAATCTTCATTCTGACATTCGCTACAATAATTAAACGCTTATTTGGGGACCACTAAGAATGCAGAAATAAACAGAATCTAGAAAATGCAGCTAGAACACTTCACAGAAGACTGTTGTAAGATAATGGATTAATTCCACAGGCCTAACATTAATCTACGTAACTTAGCATTGGGCTTTTAGCTGGCATTTTTCTTTCTTTTAAAAATTAGGTAATTTTTTTTAAAGCTTTTATTTATTTATTTGAGAGAGAGAGAGAGCGCGAGTGGGCATGAGTGGGGAGGGACAGAGGCAGAGGGAGAAGCAGACTCCCCGATGAGCACGAAGCCCGATGTGGGGCTCCATCCCAGGACTCCGGGGTCACGACCCGAGCCAAAGGCAGATGCTTACCTGACTGAGCCACCCAGGTGCCCCATACAAGTAAATTAGTATCACCAAAGAAAAATAATCCACGTAAGCCAAGAAAAAAAATCCCATTACTTAAAGGCAACCATTCCCAATACATTTCTCATATACAACCTTTAAGAATATTTTCCCTGTAAATACACACAGATGCACAACAGAAGTTCCTTGACCTTCTGGACTATAATGAAACAATGCATATTCGCTCTGTAATGATTTCCCCCTTCCAGTGTCTTTATCTTAATTGAGACTTGGCTTCAAAGAAGGTTCAAGCACTCCTTGCTGCAGCCGAGGGCGTCAAGCACTACTGACCTGGACAACCAACCCGTGCAGCCCACAGGTCAGTTTTCCTTCCCGGAAACTCCATGTCTGAGTTGTGCTTCGCCTGCGATCTGGCTTGCGTAGCATCAGTGGCTCGTATCTGCAAAACAGGGAAATGCAGTGAGTCTTCGAGTCGAGTATGTGAGGCCTAAACAGAGTCTCAGGGTCGTGGTTTTGCTCTTCTTTCTTCCAGCATCCCCCCTCCTTAAAACTCAATGGGCAGGCAGCCCGAATCCCATGGCAGCAAGGTGTCTCTTCATGAGAAAAGAGGAATAAGGCAAAATGGGAAAAACGAACAGGGGGACACAAAGGAGTATCAGTACTTTTAAGGATTCACATTAGCTGTAATAATCAGGTCCCTGCATTCCCATAGTGAGCAGCTGTCATGCAGTTTGAGAAGGGCTGTCTGTTAAATACATTGGAAAATATTTCCAAGAGGCTTTTTACTATTTAATTCCCAATTACTTGTATTTTATGTTGGGTTTTCACTTGTAAGTCATGTAAAGTCCTTTTGGAAGTGAGTAAGATATCAACTGGAAAAAAATACACTGACTGCAAAAAGAAACTAAGGCATAGGCAAATCAAATAACTTATTTGTCCCTGGTAACTCATCCGAACCCAAGGAATTGGTCATAAAAACACATTTGATTATTCTCTCAATAATTTATTTCTGCTTTTGAAATATTTAACAAGAATTCTTAAAAAGAGGGGTGCCTGGGTGGCTCAGTGCGTTAAGCCTCTGCCTTCGCTCAGGTCATGATCTCAGGGTTCTGGGATCAAGCCCCCCATCGGGCTCTCTGCTCAGCAGGGAGCCTGCTTCCTCCTCTCTCTGCCTGCCTCTCTGCCTACTTGTGATCTCTGTCAAATAAATAAATACAATCTTAAAAAATTTAAAAAAAAGAAGTCTTAAAAAGATTTTTTAAAAACCTGCTCATTTCTAGGGAGGAATGGAGAATGGGGATTTGGCGGAAAGAGATAATTCATTTTTTCATAACATATCCTTCTTATTGTTTGACGTTTTTTTTTAAACACCTGCATGGGCATTTCAACAATAGCCTAACAAAAATAAAATAAAGACCCAAAATTCGTATTTGAGAATGTGACAGATCTCTTACTGAAGAAAAATACAAATATAAAAATACAAATTCTTACTTCATTTACAGGCTTACTTTTCGGTGTGTACCTCCACCGAAACTGAGTTTGAAGCAATGGGCTGGCATCAAAAGTTGCCTAGAAAAGTACCTGTTGTCAGTTACTGCCGCAAGACCAGCGATATCCAAGATGGCAGAGCCCTCCGGGGAGCGGGCTGCAGAGGGCTTATTGGGGTTGTGAGGCACCGAAGAGCCCTCGTGGGCCAGCATGCCTGTGCCAGTCATCCTCCACAGTTGGGAGCGCTTCCCAGGCTCCTGGGGGCAGACAGACACACAGACACAGAAAGCCGTTACAGGAAGAGCCAAGCTTCAGGTAAGGATGTCAAGAGCCTCACACGAGGGCTACGTTCTCAGGCCGAAACTACAGTCAAAGACATTTTCCGTATTACACACATGCTTAATTCTAACTTCCAATGTTGTCAGTCCCGAGCTGCACTTAGGATGAAACACGCTGAACTCTTGAACCAAACATTACAAATAATATATATTTTAAGGATGTATTTTTTTCATTTACTTAGTATTTTCTGAGCAAACTAGTGAGTTGAGGTTCAGTCCAAACTCCATTAGCTGCACTGCCAGGATAACTGCTGTCCCAGATGGTGACCCTCGGGTGCCCTTACCTCCGAGAGGGATCCAACTATATAAAGTATATACGATAGTCTTTATATTTGATCACTGGTAATCCTCATAACTGGCAGACAACCAGAATTTACCAGATGTCTTCTCCCTTCCCGTGTTTGTCATGGAAGTACACTATATTGATGGTTTCGAATTCATAAACTGATTATTTTCAAATATAAAGTTGACTGAATTCAAAGGTTATACTAAGTTGACTGCTGTTAATTCTAAATATAGTTTCCCCTTTGGAATGTTTTATAAACAGCTCTTGGACTTCCAGGTCAATCCATGGAAGTCTAGAAAATCCATTATATTCAAGAAGTAATAAGAATAATTAATACTTATTGAGAATTTACCATGTGCCAGTCACCGATCCATGGGATTTACATGTAGTAACTCATTTAATCCTTAAAACAATCCAATGACGTATATCCCATTATTATCTTTCCTTACAGGTGAGAAAGTTATGGCTCAGTGAGATGAAGAAACTTTGGCATGCTCACATAACCAGCAGGTGGAGGGGTGAGGATTTCATCTCCACAGCCTGATTTCAAAGCCAATAGGGTTCTTCACTCACGAGGCCTAACGCAACCCAAATATTCTAGGGCAGTAGCCCCTCACCCTCTAGAAGGCACTCCAGCTAGCCCTGTCAGGATCACATCCACTCTCACAGGCCGGGAGCTCCTCCACAGCAACAAACCCTCGTGGGGACCGCACTCGGGGTCCTGGAGACCAGGCTGCCCCTGTCTAAAAGCTTCTGCGTGACATTCCATGGAGTCAAAACTAATGAAGTTCTATGAACACCGGAGTCAAAGGCCAAGATCCGAAGTCCAGCTGCACCAATTCGCAGCTAAATGACCTCGGACAGGTCACTAAACCTCTCAGAGCCTCTGTTGCCTGATCTGTCCAAGGGGGAAATGAAGCTATGTTGTAGGGTTCCTGCGGTAAGTGTAACAAACAGAAGGCACTTGGCACAGGGCGGCCTTGTGAAACGTTTGCTGCATTAGGATGACTACGGTTCTTCACCTGGCACTTTGGGTACCTCATCTTAGTTGATACTTCTCACGAACCTGTTAGATCAGTAAGAAGGTGAGGCTCCGTGAGGAATGCGAATTACCAGATATTATATATCTTTAAGTGGCAAAACCAAAACACGAAGCCAGAAAGATACGATGCTCTTTCTCCTGTGTGCTCCTTGCCAAGAGAGGACACTGAGCTGCACACCTGTGGCCCCCACGTGCTCACTTCTCTGTTTGAAGTAAGAGAGCACCTTGACCTGCGGTGCCAAAGCCAGATGGAAAAGCAGCTCAATTATCCTGCAGCTGTTCCAGATTGGGAATCAAAGCACAGATGCTGGATGAAACCAAGTTTTCATACATGGATTCCTCTACTGTCTGCCCTTACATGTAGACTCATCAGAATTGGAAACTACCAACATTTCCATTTAAAAATCTGAGATGTACCATTCTCCTTCCAGTTCCTTTCCCCGGTTCCCTCACAACTTAGCCCAAAAACCTTGAGATGACACTGAGGAAGACAGAAGTCCATAGAGACTGTGATAGTGGGTGGGAGGGGGGGTTGGGGGTGAGCAGCCCACAGTGTGGTGTTGAAGCCCAAGGCACATGATGATCCATACCAAGGGACGGGAGGCTGGAAGCTTAGTGTGGACTGTCAGAGACCAAGAGAGGCGAGAAGAGCATTCCTGCGAGGGGTGGGGGCCGAGAAGGGTGCTTGCTGCCCAGGATGTGGAGATCGGAGGCCAAGCCAGATCCCAGGGTGTGCTTACACAGGGGATGGGGCACAACTTTGGTGAGAGAAGACTGGGTTACATTCAGAGGAAGTGATCGAATCAGTAAATATGTTCTTAGTACTGGACAAGGGACTTACAAATATGGAAAGGGAGAAAATTAGGACGACTTTGTGGTGTTGGACTGTAATCAGAAATTATCAGTGTGAACTGCTGGTTCTTAAAATACAGAGATCTAGAAATACGCAAAGTATATAAACACTTACATAAAATGTGTACGTATATGCATGTATACTCTGTACGTACACGTACCTATATCACAGTGTGGGTGCAGGCACGTGTGCAAATGTGCACATAGGCTGTGCGCACAGAAAACCCCTAGCTCTGTACCCTGGGAGAGCTTGGAAAGGACTTCGCAGTAGCGGCGAGTGCACCTAGTGTACATGTCTTAGCTTTCTAACTTCTGCTCTCTGCTAGGAAGGGTCAGGGCTCCTTGAAGGACAAATCCTGGCATGCAGCAGGGAAAGTACAGCATAACCTGTTGTTAGTAAGTACGGATGTGTTCAAAGAATGAGAGTCCTATGTCAAAAGGACACCCAAGATGAAAGAGCTCCCACTGACCGAATATGGGGACTGAACATAAATATATTCTGACGGTAACAGGTAACCCACTGAAGAAAAGAGGAATCCATCCTGACAACATACACTACGCTACAGACCACACTGACACCCCTGCCCCAAGTTCTTATGTTAGAGACCTACTCTGAAATGTAGATGGTATTTCGAAATGGAACCCTTGGGTGATAATTGGTTTAGATCAGGACATATGGGTAGGACTCTCCTGATGGAATTAGCACCATTCTAAGGAGAGGCACCAACAAGCTGGCTTTCTCCCTGCCTCCCCCTTAGACTCTCTGCCATTGAGGACATGGTGAGAAGGCAGAAGTCTACAGCCAGGAAGCGGGCCCTCAGCAAAGGACCGCATGGCCAGCACCCAGAACCTGGCCATCCCAGCCTGCAGAACTGTGAGAAATAATCCCCATGATTCCAGCCCTCCAGTCTACAGTATTCCATCACACAAGTCCAAGCCAATACCCATACATAATACACAGAAAATCTGATGAGGATCAGGATGCCTACAGAGTCTCCAAGTACCTGTCCATAAAGTATTTACTAAATACAAGGGAAAGAGAGAAACTCTGCTTCACAATCCAGAAGGCTGGCAATCACCACCTTCATCAAGTGCTGAAGATAACATCAGCAGTGACAGGACAAACTGAAATCACAGCATCCCTTCTATAGAATTTCTGCCTATTTTTCTCTGAGTTTGAGATTCTTTCAAAATAAAAAGTAAAAGGACAAAAACTAACCAACCAACCAAGGACCGAAGATGTCAGACTTTCTACTCTTGGTTTCCAGTTGAAGAGCAGAAGACCATTTCCCAAGGCTAATTCTTGGAACACAGCCTAGTTTGGGATGTCAGTGTAACTCATTTACGTCTACCCTCCTACCAGTTTCCATCCCCATCAAAGGAAATCAAGAACAGTAAAAATGTTATATAAATTATAATATCTTTTTCAAAACGTTTTCCCTACCTCATTAAAAAAAAAAAGTCTGTTTTGTCTGCTTCACAGTCACCTAGCCCTTGGAAATTACAGTTATTTATCATTCCTGTTCTGCTGATCAAACCTGGTGCTCGAATCCCAGCTCGCAAATCACCTAACCTCTGAGTGTGTCTCCTTTCATGCTAACATCCTCATCAGCTTGAACATTCTTGGAAAACCACCGGACAACATCATTTCCAAGGGCTTTGCCATTTTTTTCAATTCACTTGACTTCTGCTGGACTTGCTGCTTTTCATTTTTAGATTATTGCTTTTCAAAGCTTGTCTTCTTCAGAATTCCCAATAAAAGCCTCTGGACCTTTCAATTACTTTCAATTACTGTGCCTCACGGTCTCTTTGGTCATCACCATTCCCAAATCTTATTCCCAAAATGCATGTCACACATAGGCACAGCCTTCCACAAAGAGGGTGATAACACTGTAAGTGAATCTGAACTACGTGATTCCGAACTGGTATAAGGATACAGGCAGAAGTACTGATAGGGTGGCAGAGGGGTGAAACTCGCACACATCGGGCTCAGTGTAAGAGGCCACTCAGACAACGCCATTCTCATGGAACAGGGAAGTGTATAGAGACAGAAAGTAGGTTAGTGATTGTTTAGGGCTGGGAAGTAAGAGGAAAATGGGGCAAGAGCTCGAGGACCACAGGGTTTCTTCTAGAGGTGATGAAATGTTCTGTGATGACGCTTGCACATTTCTGCGGATATACTGCAAACCGCTGAATCATGCACTGTAAGTGGGGGGGCCTATATGCTGTATGAATTATATCTCACTAAAGCTGTTAAGAATATAAAAAGTGGGGTGCCTGGGTGGCTCAATGGGTTAAAGCCTCTGCCTTTGGCTCAGGTCATGATCCCAGGGTCCTGGGATCAAGCCCTGCATGGGGCTGTCTGCTCAGCAGGGAGCCTGCTTCCTCCTCTCTCTCTGCCTGCCTGTCTGCCTACTTGTGATCTCTGTCTGTCAAATAAATAAATAAAATCTTTAAAAAAAAAAAAGAATACAAAAAGTGAATTAAAAACACATGTGTTAGGGGGACCTGGGTGACTCAGTGGGTTAAAGCCTCTGCCTTTGGCTCAGGTCATGATCTCAGGGTCCTGGGATCGAGCCCCACGTCAGGCTCTCTACTCAGCGGGGAGCCTGCTTTCCCCTGCCTCTCTGCCTACTTGTGATCTCTGTCTGTCAAATAAATAAAATCTTAAAAACAAAAAACAAAAAACACATGTGTTAAAGTTTCATTTGGCGTACAAAATTTGAAATGATTTGAGTCTACCCTCTCCCCATTTAAAAATTTGAGAGGAGTTGTATAAACTCGACTCCAAATTAAGCTACACCACTGACACACGTGCAAACCACTTTTGGTTATGAAAGGTGTCCTTTGTCAGCATTAGGGCAACAGGGTGGTAAAGAGACATTCACTTATTGGGGTTATTTTTGGATTGTGTGATTCACATGATGGAAAACCTTCAGGAACAAAGCCTTTAAGTAAATGTGTTTATAAAAAAATTACAGCTGGTCAGTCTCCCCCCTCCTAAAGTCACTTCTGCACCTCAGTGTTCCCATCCGGAGGAAGCCATCTAGGCTGCCTCCACTCCCTCCCTGTGCACTAGGAGGGGTTGGACAGGATGACCAGAATCCCCTGCAGGGCTAAGAAACTCCTCTTCTAAATTATAAGTGCTAGGTTCTCTTACCTTCTTCTTTAAAATGACTCTTTGTGTCTTTGGGGAGACATCCAAGACAAGTTCCGCACACGCAGTGGTCTTGCTGGAGGCCCCGGGCCTTCCCGTCCCCTCCTGTAAACTAGAATTAAAACAATAATGCACACGTACATACACGCATCTACATACACGCATGCATGTATTCAAGAACTCAGATGCAAATGCTTAAAAGGCTTAAAACCGGGACACCTGGGTGCTCAGTTGGTTAAGCGGCTGCCTTCGGCTCAGGTCATGATCCCAGCATCCTGGGATCGAGTCCCACATGGGGCTCCTTGCTCGGCAGGGAGCCTGCTTCTCCCTCTGCCTGCCTCTGTCTGCCTGTGCTCGCTCCCCGCCCCCCCGCTCTCTCTCTCTGACAAATAAATAAATAAAATTTAAAAAAATAATAATAAAAGGCTTAAAACCTCATCTATAAAGAGGAAACTTTTTTTTTTTAATCACAGAAGAAAAAGTCTAACTCAAGTTGTGGAAAGATCAAGGTTGTGCTGTTTTCTTGCACAGTTCAAAGATTCATTTGTCAGAAGACATACTGATATTTCCCCCTCTCCTGATGATTTTAGTGCCTTAAAATTCAGACATAAAAGAATGACTATATATTTTTAGAGCCCGCCCCCCCAGAATTAAGCCAGACATTCCAAGCGTCCAAGAATTAGCTCTGCTCTTTGCCAGAGAGAAGATCAGCATCACTGCATCCCCAAGGCTTGGCAAGAAATCAGAAGTCCCTTTAGGATGAAAAGAAAACAAAGGGTTTATAATCACCTGCTTCCAACTCGACCGTGTTGTGTTTCTCCATGGCTTAAGAATCCTAAGCTTTATGGAATGCTGCAGGCTAACTACACTTTGGGGTATCCTGATAAGATTTTATTTAGATTATTCTCCTGTTTCCCCTAATCTTTATCATCAAAAAGGGACCGAGAAATTCGGAGTGAAAAACTAGTTTTCATGACCAAAAAAGTACAAGTGACAAAAATAAACACATAAATTAGATTTCAACAAAATTAAAACCTTCTGCTCTTCAAAGGATACCAACAAGGAAGTAAGAAGACAATTCACAGAACGGAAGGGAAGATGTCTGAAAATCATACAGCTCATACAGAATTTGTTTCCAAATTATACAAGGGACTCAGATTCAACAACAAGATGCAAAAAAAAAGAAATTAAAAACGAGTAAAGGGTTTGAGTGGACATTTCTCCAGAGATACGCAAATGGTCCGCAAGCGCATGGAAAGCGCAACACCATGAGGTATTAAGGAAATGCAAATGAAAACCACCAGCAGGAGTCACTACACACCCAGCCGGAAGGCTACAATCAAAACCTGTGAAATGGCAAGTGTTGGGGAGCTGTGGAGAAACAGATCGCTTGCCCACTGCTAGTGAGAAGGCACAGTGATTCAGCAGCTGTGGAGAACAGGAGAGCAGTTCCTCAAAAAGTTAAACACAGAAACACCATGGAACCCAGCAATTTCGGCCCTAGGTGGATACACCAAGACTGGAGACCGTACTCCAACACACGTGGGCAGAGGCACGCTGACAGCAGCCCCCTCCACAGCGGCCGAAAGCGGAGACCACACCGGCATCCATCAGCAGAGGAACGGACGCCAGAGTGGGGCACGTCCATAGGACGGAACGTTACTCGGCCACAACAGGAAGGGAATTCTGACACATGCTAGAGCGTGGATGAACCAGGAAAACATCATGCTAAGTGAAAGAAGCCAGATACAAAGGGTCACATATTTATGATTCCATTTATGTGAAATATGCGGAATAGGTAAATTCTGAGGGACGGAAAGCAGACTGTGGTTGCCAGGGGCTAGGGGATAAGAAGGTGGTGGGGAGTAACTGCTTAATGGGCTGGGCGTTTCTTCCTGGGCTGATGCAAATGTTCTGGAACAAGACCTGGCGGTGGCTGCAGAATATCACAAACACACTAGACGTCACTAAATGTCCCTGAACTGTTTGTTTTTAAATGGTTAATTTTATGTTGTGTGCATTTCACCTCAACTGAAACTAAAAGCCATAACAAAACTAGTCTCTCCCTCAGCATTTGTTCTCTGCAAAAATGCAAAGAAATCGTGTCTAAGATACACCAAAACACGGTACAATCTCTCCACACACCAAAACTCCCAGGAACCCCTCCCTTTACCTGCTCCCTATCTGCCCAGCCCATTAAACTCACAATCACCCAAGGAGTCTTCAGTTAAAGAGCGTAAAAACTACTGGAATTTCACATGAGAACATAAAGAGAAAAACATGATTAGCAACCAGATTAAGAACTGGTTTTTCAGGCACTAAAACCTTAAGCACGTCATGCTGGCGAGTGCCATAATCTTTAAAAAGAAACAAGCAGCCTGACTTAATTATTACAACAAGATAAACAACCCAGCACCAGTATTTCCAAAGAGATCCGTAACAAACAAGGAAAAGAATGGCGATTCTAAGCAAAGATGCCCGCTCAATTCATTCATTGCTAGTGAAATCTGGGCTCTAGGTAGGCAAGAAGTGCAGCCGGACCCAGAGATAATTCTGTGAGACTCAGGAGCATACAAAAATATCATTCATAAGCAAAATTATTCAGAACATTTTGGTAAGGGATCTGACCTCAAATGTCCTGTCCAATGGGGGAGTTATACTTGTCATGCTAAAGATTTAGATCTTTTCCCTGTTTTTCCCACAGATAAACTTTAAAACTGGCTCCATAACTGGCACAGAAACAATCAATTGTATTTACATTTTGCTGAATGACCAGTTTTTGAAAGCCTGATGTTTTGAATCTCTATGTACAAATCTAACAACAGAATTGGAATAAACTTGCTATTCCTCACCTGAGTTTCCTAAATACAACAGTCAGAGGACGGTGAAGGTTAAAATTCTCAGGCAGGAGCGCCTGGGTTCAGTGGGTTAAAGCCTCTGCCTTCAGCTCAGGTCATGATCCCAGGGTCCTGGGATCGAGCTCCGATTCGGGCTCTCTGCTCAGCAGGGAGCCTGCTTCTCCCCCCCACCTCTGCCTGCCTCTCTGCCTACTTGTGATCTCTGTCTATCAAATATATAAATAAATAAATAAAAATCTAAAACATAATTCTCAGGCGGCTGGAATTACTGTCAAGTTGAGCTACTCTGGTTGGCTATCGGTGATGACCAGTATTCTCAATGGGAGAGGGGAGTCAGAATGACGATTTGAATAATTATGATAAAGATCAGTCAGTTTCAAATGAGAAAAGAGATAAAAATACCAAGAAGTTTAAAAAATACATTAAAAATACCACCTTAAAACAAGAGGAACTGAGGATATGAGAATAATACCTTATGGGAGGAATGTTAAATACCAGAATGGATTATTGGCGAGATCTTTAAAAAAAGAACAGTCTTGACTCTTTGGATAAATTTAATCTAGCCAGAAGACAAGGGTTTAGCCTAAGACCTCTCAAGATAGACCCTGAGCCTAGGATTTGGTAAAGAATGGAAGGAATCTTCCTTCATCCTCTGGGCCTCTTGAGAACTGCTTAAAATCTAAAACCAGTTAATAATTAGAGCCTTCTGCTTTATGAGAACAGTAGTTTAACCCAGAATTACCCCGAGAATGTATATGTAGCAGCGATGTAAATGAAGTTTTCGTAATAGAGCTGTTGGTTATCCTGAAAATCATTCATGCTGCAGCTAAGCTCTGAGGAGCCCGCCCCCTTCACAGTGAGCGTGATGAAAGGAGGCAAGGTGGGTTCATCCCAGGCATAATCCAATGACGTCATGGGCTTCACTTCGGTTCGGAGTCTGGGTTCAGCTACACCGTGCTGAGTAAAGACCACTGGAACCTATGGTAATGGCAAAGAGGATAAAGAGGGCTTTCATTCAGAGTGGTGTCACTGGAAAGTGAGTCAGGGCTCCCCAGGCTCAGGTTCCAGATCCTGCCCAAGTGAATCCCACATGGATCAAAACCATAGCATAGTCCTCTAGGCTCTTCAAATACTTTTCTAATCATCTTCTCAAAGGCGTAACTTAAAAGAGCCTCTTCTGATTTCCATTTTGTCTTTCCTTGTAAGATTTATAAAAAATGTTCACTGTAACGACGCAACAGTAGAAGTGCCCGTTCCCACTGCCATTGGACAAGCTGATTCTGATTCCTCTCTCTGTTTGTATGGAATGTCCCCCAGACGATCTGGTCAGATGACTGTGGGGGGCTGCCCAGCAATCAAACTAATGAGCAGAAAACACCCCAGGGTAAGGATGTCTAGGGTTGTCCGGCTGCAGAGATACCCATATAGTTTCTTTCCAACCCAAGTCTAGAAGGTATTTCCTCCTTATCTTAAAGGCAATTATGTACACCACCTTCCCTCACATGCAACAGCCAATCTGGCTCACGACCCCACTCGATACCTTAGAAAAGTTGTCAATTCGGAAAGGCGGAGGTAACTGGTCCGTGTCACTAAACGAGATCCTGTAGGTGGCTCCTCGGAGAGTAATTTCCACACGCAGGAAGAAGCACTTCCCCAGGGTATCTCTGCACGTAAAGAAAGCAAAGAGGCTGCACGCCATGGAGGAAACAAGTTATAGTTCACTCAGGCTTCTCGCCATTGGGGTGTCGCCTGGACCTCAACAGCCACCACTGCGTGCTCTTTGATCATATTCGAAAAGTAGAAATTGACCGTGTAATCACAGTGAATGAAAAAGAATTCATCCAAGGAACTCCTGAGCAGCATTTGTCAGCATACAGTAAGACCAATGGTTTACGTGGTAGGTTTGTCTTGGGTAATGGTGCCAGCATAGCAAATAAGTAAATAGTGTTGATGTTGCTTTAACACTCACACACACACACACACGTAATTTCACATAGTTCAGACTAATGCATGGATGTTATTAATAACCAGGGTTTTTACTATAGGATGACGGAAGGTGAGGAAGAATCCACCATTAGCTACCAGTATGTAAATCATGATATTTTTTAATATATGTGTGTCTTTATGTATACGTGTATGCGTATTTAAATATAGACAGATCACTGGAGAGAATAGGGGAGCTCTTCCTTACAAAGGAATATCACTTAACAAATGTAGAAGAAATGAAAGAATTAGAAAAATCACCACTTTGCAACCACCAAGGTAATCATTGATTCAGGAAGGGCCATCAAACCACTGGGTGAGAAGTTCCTGGGGAGCAGAATATATACACAGTCTCAAATTATCCCCCTGGTGGTCTGCTACTGTTTACAAAGAACCAAAGGTAACTGCACACCACCCTGATCAAGTGAAGACTGAATTTGGCAACATCGATAATGGGACCAATGGATGGCACGGGCTTCCTGTGTGACCCACTGAGAAATACACAGAATCACGTAGGTAGTACTCTTACCAAAAATGTCTGACCTAAGTCTATGTATGGGAAACTCTCAGAAAAATCCAGAAAATAGAACATTCTGTAAGAAACTGGCTTGGAATGTCCACAATAGCCAAACTATGAAAAGAACCTAGATGTCCATCAATAGATGAATGGATAAAGAAGATGTGGTATATATATACAATGGAATACTATGTAGCCATCAAAAGAAACAAAATCTTGCCATTTGCAATGACGTGGATGGAACGAGAGGGTATTATGCTGAGTGAAATAAGTCAATCAGAGAAAGACAATTATCATATGATCTCCCTGATATGAGGAACCTGAGAGGCAATGTGGGGGGCTTAGAGGGTAGGGAAGGAAAAAATGAAACAAGATGGGATCAGGAGGGAGACAAACCATAAGATACTCTTAATTTCACAAAACAAACTGAGGATTGGTGGGGGACGGGTAGGGATAGGGTGGCTGGGTTATGGACATTGGGGAGAGTATGTGCTATGGTGAGTGCTATGAAGTGTGTAAACCTGATCATTCACAGCCCTGTACCCCTGGGGCTAATAATACATTATATGTTAATAAAAAATTAAAAAAAAAAAAAGAAACTGGGTTGGAGTCTTTAAAAATTTCAATGTCAAAAAAGACAAAGAAGGAAAAGCAGAACTACTCTAGATTAAAGTGGATGGCTCTATCTGCTGAATACAATGCATGATCCGTGACCAGATCCTCAATCAGGAGGAGGGGTGCCGCTTTATTACAAAGGAAATTTCTTTCTTTCTTCTTCTTTTTTTTTTTTTTTTTTAGATTTTTTCATTTATTTCAGAGAGAGAGAGAGAGAAAGAGAAAGAGCACGAGCAGGAGAAACAGAGGGACAGGGACAGAGAATCCCAAGTAGACTCCGTGCTGCACATGGAGACAGACCCAGGAGTCAATCTTATGACCCTGAGATCACAACTGGAGCCAAAACCAAGAGTCAGATGCTCAAATGACTGTGCCACCTGATGCCCCTATGAAGGACATTTCAAAAGACTTTATCAGGGGGTGCCAGGGTGGCTAGTCAGTAGAGCGTGCGATTCTTGATCTCTTGGCCGTGAATTTGAGCCCTACGTTGGGTGTAGAGATGACTTAAAAAAAAATCAGAAAACAAACCAATATTCAATTTTTTCAGCATCTAATGATAGTATATTTACTCAGAAAAATGTGCTCCTCTTTAGGTAGATAAATGAAGTGCTTCTGGCTAAACTAACAGAATGGCTTCAATATACTTCCAAATGGCTCGAAAAAAGTTCGCATGCAGCACACAAGCCACGGCAAGGACACAGCAAAATACTAACATGTAGCTGTACCCAGGTGAAAGATAAAGAGGTTTTGTTATACCACTCACGAGCTTTCTGTAGGTTTAAACATTTCAAAATGAAAACATGAAAAAGGGTAACGAAAGAGGCTTTGGCTCTGTGCTCAGTAGCTCTGTGCACTAAAACCATTCCAAAGGGTTAACAGAGGTATGTCATCTTCTTCCCCCACCTCCACACGTCTTCCTTCCTTCCTCCCTTCCTTCCTTGACGTAGTCATGAACAACTTTTGCTTAATTCTGAATTGGCTCACTCTTCTCACACAACATAGCCAGGCAACCTCCACCCAAGCAGTACATAAACCACGGGTGGTTTTAGCTACAGAACTAACGCCTCACGTCCCCAATGCATGAAGTCTGGTGGGGACACAGGACACTGGCAGACAAGAACTCTGGTTGAAGCAGGGATGAATGCACTGGAGCCCTGCCCACTTGGCTCCTTCAGCCCCTGAAGTCACCTCCTTAAACCCCCTGATGACTCCAGGAACACAGCTTGAAAACCCCTTTACCAGATGCAACGAACTCTAACCAGGGCCAGGGCAAAAGGAATACACTGCTGACCACAAAGGAAAAAAAAAAAACATCCCTCAGACAATGCATGCTTGAAAAAGTCAAATACAGATACTACTTTGCATTATCTAGTCTTAAATCAGCCATTTTCCTGTTCCTTTACAAGAGTGTTCTTAATGGAGAACTAACCATAAAGAATAAAAGCTTAAATTTTGCTTCTAAGTGCATTAAAATAGCAATGACTTCAGCGTCTTTAGCTGCCAAAGGATTTGATGAGAGAAATTAAACAGGACACAGATAAATAGAATGGCATCCCACACGCACAGATCCAACCAAAGACTTAATGTTGTTCAGACGGCAATGCTGCCCAATGTGGATCTACACACTTAATACAGTCCCTACCCAAATCCCAAGTCGTTTTTTTCTGGAAATAGAAAAACTGACCCTGAAATTCTGATAGGATCAAAGAATTCCAAACAGCTAAAATAATCTTTTTTTTTAAGTTTTATTTTAAAATAATCTCTATACCCAACATGGAGCTTGAACTTACAACCCCAAGATCAAGAATCACGTGCTCTACTGACTGAGGCAGCCAGGAGCCCCCAAAATAATCCTAAAAAAAAACCCAAATTGGAGGTTTCACACTGCCTGATTTCAGAACTTATTACAAAGCTACATTATTCAACACAGTGTGATACTAACATAAAGAGAAACACACAGAAAATGGAACAGAGAACCCAGAAGTAAACTCTCATATTTAGAGTCAGGTAATTTTTAACAAGGGTGCCAAGACCATCCCATAGGGAAAGGAGAGTCACTTCAACAAATGGTGTTAGGAAAAACTGGATATCCACAAACGAAAGAATGGAGTTGGACCCTTACCTTGTACCATATCCATACATTACTCAAAATGGATCAAAGACCTCAGGGTCAGAGCCAAAAGCATGAAACTCTCAGAAGAAAACAGAGGGGGAAGGTCCACGACATGGATTCGGCAGTGATTTCCAGGTATGACATTGAAAGCACAGGGAACAAAAGTTAAAGGAGGGAAGCTGGAGTACATCAAAATTAAAAACTTCTATACGTCATGGAACAGTCAGCAGAACAAACAGACATTGCACAGAATGGGAGAGAAATACACACATATCATGTCTCTCCAAGCGGGTTACTATCCAGAATACGTAAAAGACTCCTATAACTCAGCAACAGAAAAACAAACGGTTCAAAATTGGGCAACCAATGAACAGACATCTCTCCAAAGAAGACATCCAGATGGACAACAAGCATATAAAAAGAAGCTCAACGTCACCCACCACAAGAGAAACATGAATGAAAACCACAGAGAGCTATCTCACACCCACTATGGCGGCTATTATCAAAAAAGCTTAAAGTAACAAGTGTCAGTGAGGGTGTAGAAAAATTAAGAATCCTTGTGCACTGTTGGTAGAAACGTAAAAAGGAGCAGCTACTATGGAAAATACTATGGGGTTCCTCCAAGAATTAAAAATTAGGGGTCGCCCGGATAGCTCAGTTGGTTAAGCATCTGACTCTTGGTTTCTGCTCAGGTCATGATCTCTGGGTTGTGAGATGGAGCCCCACGTCGGGCTCTGAGCTCAGCACAAAGTCAGCTTGGGATTCGCTCCCTCTTCCTCTATCCCCACGCTGCCCATGCGCTCTCTCTTCAATCAATCAATCAATCAGTCTTAAAAATAATAATAATCTGAATCACCAGGGACACCTGGGTGACTCAGTCAGTTAAGTGTCCCACTCTTGGTTTCGGCTCAGGTCATGATCTCAGGGTCGTGAGATGGAGCTCTGAGTTGGGCGCCAGTCTCAGTGTGAAGTCTGCTTGAGATTCCCTCTCTTTCTTTCTGCCCCTCGCCCCACTCACAGGTGTGCTCTCTCTCTAAATAAGCAAATAAATAAATAAATCTTTAAAAAAAAATCAGAATGACCATATGATCCAGCAATTCCATTTCTGAGCATAGACCCAAAAGAACTGAAAGCAGGGGCTCAAAGAGATCAGAGTGCAGCCACGTTCACAGCGGCACTCTTCACAATACCCAAAGGTAGAAGTGCCCTGAGTGTCCATCAACAGGTAGCCGGATAAGAAGTCAAAGGTGGTGTGCACAAACAATGGAGTAGCATTGAGGCTTACAAAGGAAGGACATTCGGACACCTGCTCCAACACAGACGAATCTTAAGGACATTATGCTACGTGAAATGAGCCAGTCACAGAAAGACGAATACTATACAATTCCACTCAATTTGAGGCACCTGAGTAGCCAAATTCATACAGAAAGTAGATAAGTGGCTGCTAGGGGTTGAAGAAGGGGGATGCATAGTTGTGTTAATGGGTAGAGAGCTTCATTTTGCAAGAGCTGGGGACACCAACTGCCCTATAGTGTGGGTACACTTAATCTAGTGAACTTAAAAATGGTTAAGATGGTAAATTTCGTGTTATGTACCCAAGCCCACAAAATAATCTGTGACTTTGTGTTATCTTTTTCATATGGTATGTGTATTTTATCACAATTTCAAAAAATTTAATACTTTTTAAAAAGCATTTAATAAAAGCAGAAAGAAAAATATCATCGTGTGGTGGCTGATGCTGAGTCTGTTTAATTTTTCTTAATAAGGACCTGAGGGTCACTGGGTTAGGCAAAGAAGGCCAGATGATTCACTAAAACAACCAAGAGAGAGAAGAGCATGCCCAGCTGGAAAAATAGACAAAACCGTCTATAAACAATGTTAGCACCTAAATACAGACAGAATTTTCAGAGTCGCAGGCAACCACAAGCTCAGTGAGACGCCGTGGATTTATAAGCCTCAGCCCAAGGCAACTGTACATGGTCAAAACTGTCAACATGCCCTTTGATTCCTTCCACCAAAACGTTCGGTCATACTTACCTGCTCACAGTTTTAAGAACTTTGTCTAGCTAGAAATGTATGTGCCCATTTCATGAAGGGTAAAATTACTATTTACTATTTAATAGCTTTGGAGATGTTTCCAATGTATATGGGGTTTACAGCCCACCATTTACATTACTGTACCTCAAACCTGGCTACTTTTTTCTAAATACAGTCTCTGAATTTACCTCATGTTGATATGGAAGGAATTATTCTTGTTGACTTCAAAGCCTCCGGACCAAATACAATTGGGAACATCCATCAGTCTGACACATAAGAGCTGGTCATAGTCATTCCGAGGCCAGTGGAACACCACACTGGAACCAGGTAGGGTAGAAATGTAGCCTTCAGGATTGGCTGTTCCCTGAAATACACAGGATCCCTGCCTTTAGTCAACAAATCGAGTTACGACAGTAACCACCTACTGTGAGCCTTGCCCTCTACCATGAGCTAGTTAGGGTTTCAAAGACACAAAATGGTCATTCACATCACAAAACTCACAGTGCTGATGGAGAGATAAGCCACGGCATTAAAAGTCTCCATGCTATTAAATAAACACTAGTCATTCTTCAAAAGTGAATGACTTACCTGTCCCCGAGCAAATTCCCTCTGTGCAAATGCAAGCTTGTGAGATGATTTATTATCCAACAGGTAACGAGGGGCAAAGATGACCATACAGGTGTCGATATATCGACCTCGGCCTTTCTTGACATCAATACCTGCAAAAAATAAGGACCACTTCTGTGAGTTAATCAGAAGAAAGAAAATCTGTGGTCTGACAGATATCAACAGGCTTCCCAAGTACATAGTTTCCCTGAGAAAACAATCATATCACCCAGGGACGCTGTCAAGCCTTCCAAGAACGAAATGAACACAACTGCACTCCAAGTCTTATGCTGCATGCCCACTTCGGCCTTCTGTGGTGATACTGAAACCTTGCAACTCCTAGCTTCTCCCTAAAGGGTGCCCAACCACGACAGCAGCTGAGACACACAGGTGTTTAGCCACAGGTACCGGTGACTGCAATTTATGAAGCGGGCCACTAAGACAGTGTATATACCTTTCTGTTCACCACTGGGACACAAAATTCCCTCCTTGGGAACTTGTCCCTTTCACATGATATGGCAGAAACTTCAGATTACTTAACTGGAATCTACACGGCCCTGCACGCAGCAGACTCTCCTCTAGGACTTTCTTCTAGCCCACTGCCCGAGAACCCAGCTGAACCACGAAGCTAAGTATCACAGGAAGTATTCATTCACAAGACAGATGTTGCCGGCACCTACCATATCCTGGGAAAACAGACTAGCAAACGAAACACATGCCAAGGAAAGAAAGTCATAATGGTTCAGCTGGGCGTCTCCAAACACTGGACCCCAAAGAAAGAATGGAAAATAGCACCAAGTCATCTTAAAAACTCTGATGGCGATTTTAAAAACTACAAAACTCAATGGGATACGTTATTCATTCATTCAGATAATAACAGCAACTATATTCAAGGCACTAGGCTGAGCTCTGGCTATACGATGATAAAAATATTGATAGTTAGAAATAATAAAAATAATATTTATTGAATTCTTAATGCAGGCTGCGCCTCTCCCAAAAGCTCTACTTTTAATTCTCCTAACAACCTCATGAGATAGGATTTTCAGTCTTTCCTTTTTATAGACGAGGAAACTTGGGCATTGGGTCACAGAGCCCATCAGTGATACACCTGGGGTTCAACCCTAGGCACACCGCCTCAGGAGCCCTTGCTCATATCATGATGGGACATTTATAAGGACCTTAGCAGCAGTCAACAAGTGTCAAGAGAACCATAAAGAAAGAAGAGATCTTACGACATGATAACTGGGTGTTCTGGTTGTCCCAACATAACCCCAGCTATAAACAGTCCAGTCTGTTAACTCCATAATTCACCTGTACTGGCTTGAAAAAGCTGGTGTTGCTTTAAATCTAAGTCTTCAAAATACCTGAAAGACTGAGCAAATCACAAAAACAGACAAAGTCTGAAATTCTGTACCTAAGAAATGCTACATAATGCTCGAATAGGGAAATGTGCCCTATTTTTTTTTTTCTGGAAAGCACTGTCAGAAATCGACATTCACAGCTAACTGATTCTAACCAATACAAAGTCTGCCTAAAAAAGATATATTTAACTTGATATTACAAGAAGAGTCTACAGTATCAAGACCCAATTTAAGGGGCTCCTGGGTGGCTCGGTGGTTAAGCACCTGCCTTCAGCTCAAGTCATGATCCCAGAGTCCTGGGATCCAGCCCATCATGAGGCTCCCTGCTCAGTGCTTCTCCCTCTCCCACTCCCCCTGTTTGTGTTCCCTCTCTCGCTGTGTCTCTCTCTCTCTGTCAAATAAATAAATAAAGTTTAAAAAAAAAGACCCAATTTTTTAAAAAGCAGGCTATTTTATGTCTTTTTTCATCTTAGATTGCCTTGGCAAACTCCCAATAAATGAATATCTGTTAAGATTAAAATGTACAAAAATCCTTCTTTTTGGAGGTATATGTAAGGCTAACTGGCGAGGTCGTCCCTGGCTTTTCATCTTGAGACTTGACTTTTAAACTCTCCTGATAGGGAGCTGGTTATCTAATTCTTCAAAAATATTCAAGGGAGAGATTCCACAAATTCCCTTGATAATACATGCCAAGATCTCATGATCCTTAGGAATCCTTAGGATTTAAAGGATCCTTAGGAATTATAAAGTCCTATCTTAGCCCACCCCCTCTATCCCTTTCTTTGGTGTAGCAACAAAATTCCTATCACAGTACTGTTCCTAAAAACATGACTTCTAATGAACATCCCTCGCATAAAAGTTTGTAAGGGTCCTCACACCGTATTTCTGACCGGGGACCTGTTTGCCTCTCTGCAGGGACTCTGTGCTTCCTGAGTGCCAGCTGCTCAGAAGCCACAAGCTCCACTTCTCCCCGAGTCTGTCCCAACTGCGGCTTCTCGCCAACGTGCGGTGACTTTCTTTGGGAACCGTCTCAAGGACAAGACACCCCGGCAGATGGCCAAACGCGGCATGAAACACAGCCTTTGCCTACTCAAGAGGTGGAACAAACAGATGCAAAGACAAAGTACAGAAAATGACCCCCGGCAAACAAACTAATAATAATAAAAACAATAACAGTAGTATAAAAGAAAGAAAGAAAGAAAATGATCCCTGGCGGGAGGAGCCTAGAAAGTTTATTTCTTCTACTACAAATCCTAACGTCAACCTTAAAGGAGACAGCTCCCAGGAGAACACATATGAATTCATGTTCCAAAAACAGGAAAGGGAAGCTGGGCTTGGAAGGGACTCTTGCTAATAAGTCGTCAAATACTTAAACATACCTCTGACCTTCCACGGGACTCAGGGTAAACAGCTACAGGAAACCATCGGACTCTCCTTCTACAACAGGACTCTTTGTAGCTGCGCTGTCCAATTACAGTTGCCATTAATCCTGAACAGCTATTTAAATCCATTAAAATCAAGTGCAACGAGAGACTCGACTCCCAGGCCACACCTGCCCCCTCTGTGTGCTCAGCGGCCCCGGGTGGCTAGCGCCATCATCGTAGAGAGCTCAATGGACAGCGCAGTTCTAGAAGGTTTTCCAGCATTCAACACTCCACAGTGCTTTGAGATCTTTGGAAATTATATACTAAAGGAAGGGTGCGCTGCTAACATTTTAACCTGAGACATATTTAAATCAAACTTATCTGGACCCTTCAGAAAGTCTTCCGACTACTGCAGATGGCTACGAGGAATGTAGGTACAGTCCTCTCCCCTCCCTTCAACATCCTCCACCTCAAGAAGTTGAGCTAGCTTAGGGGCTTCCGTTTACTATAACCGCTATGTACATTTTTATGATATTTTATGATTTTTGATATTTTACGATATTTTATGATATTCTTGCTTCAAATGTGTACGCCCCAGTCATAACCCTACTCCTGACCCAGACTTGCCCTTTGCATCTGGGCAAGTCACTTAACCTCTCTGCTTCAGTTTCAAGGAGAACAATGCTTCCTACCCTCTTAGGGTTTGCAAGTTTTAATGAACGCGTGGGAAATGCTTGGAGGATGAAAAGCATCCCAAGTGTTCCTATTATTCCCATGAAAACCAGGGATTCAAGCCAAACCGATACCTTCCTGACACAGGTGAGTCTGAAATTAAACAGAGCCCCAGACCTCAAAAGGGCAGTGTTTTGGTGGCTCCCTGGATGCCTAGGAGAACAGATCTGTGTTGATATCAATCTAGCATTCAGAGAACAGATACCTGACCCAATGCCAAATGAGAAAATCAGCACTTGCAGCCTGGCCAAAACGTATGGCCAGCTTATTCCTCCAAGCCTGAGGTCATCGGCCAATGGTTCTGATTCTCCCGCTGCTCCAAATGTAACCCACCAATGTTATAGATCAGCCCTGGGCGGTTTCCTTGCTGGATGACTTTCAAAGCTCGGACACCACTACCACCATCCAGTGAGAAGCCCTGACACCAGCCCGGCATGCCTTCAGGGTGAATCCCCCTTCCGATTCTCATCGTGCAGCTGTGGGGCAGAAAAGCAGAGATATATGCATTCAGCCGTGAGAAAGTCTTACCTGCCTGTTCTAATCAGGAACCACTGCTGTAGCTGCCACCCCAAACCAGAGCCCTAACACGGACTCCGGCTCACTCTCGTGTGATTCCCCAGCACAGCAGGGCAATCAGCCAGAGGCCAGAACTCTGCTCTTAGAGGCGCACACGGCACTGCAATGTGTGAAATGTACTGACGTCTACACTGGGACACGTTCGGAGAAAACAGGATTCAATCAGCTTAAACCATCAGGGAAGGACTACAATACCTTATTCCTCCGAGAAAAAAGGAGTTGAGGCAAACGGACACTTTCCTATCTCAGGTGTTTCAGGGGTCGTGAAACACCCTGACCATGAGAGCACGGGATGTACACAACTGTGCACACCAGAAATGTATGTTCAGGAGATGCAGCTCATGGTGTCTTCTTTCCCAGGCCTGGTACTGTAACAACGGCAAAGCGCCGTCTGGTTGGCCAGTGTCTCGTCCCGGGTCCTAGAGACAGCCTTCCCGAACGTGTGCTCCAGCTCTACCACTAACAAGCCATGTAACCTCGCACGGGTAGTCTGCGCCGATCCTCAGTTTCCTCATCTTACTATAAAATAGCACTTCCCACCCTGCCTAATCCACTGGGACATGATGCGCGAGGCAGAGATGCTTCGTGAACCACGGGTTCCCTGGGTAAGTCAAGCTGCGTCACAAATGTCAAGTCCTTGACCTAGAGCCGTCAGAATCCTCTCGGTAAAGGCGTGAGACTGTGTCAAGGGGCTGTCTGCATCGCCCTCCATGTCCCGTCAGTCCCCAGTCGGTCCGAGACTGCCACGTCCGCAGCGCTCCTGAAACCGTCCTCCCACCGCGGCCCCCCTGCACTTCCCCGCAGCAGGGGAGGGCATGCAGAGCTATGCGCTCACCTCCCACTGAGGAAGGATCTACATGAGAAGACTCCTATAAAAAGCAGAACGGTCACAACCAAGAACAAAAGGGAATTCGTGCTCCTACCACACGCCCAAAGGCCAGGTCATCTAAACCTCGCAGCTGCAGCTGGTCCCTGCTTTTAAACACACAGTGAGGGCTCCGAGCTCTTGAAATGGCACCGAGCTCTTGAAATGGCACCATTTATTTCAAAAAACGCCCTGGGCTGGGTTAAGGGGATGGACATTTTAACAAAGGGCCAGGGTACCTCCCCTCTGCCAGCTCTGTTGCCCGTGCTGACGGCTCTGAGCAGGAGAAACCCGTGGAGAGCAGGGAAGGGAACACGTGGGTTCTCCCCACTGGCCGAGTTATGAATAGAACTACTTCAATACATGTAAAATAAAACTAGCTTTCATTATAAGCCCACCAAATGGTTTATTTTCAATATCAAATGACATAGAAATTAGATCCCAAAAAATCCCATTAGGTCATGGTCCTACTCCCCTGCCAAGTCCGGACTGTTATCTACAGTATATTTCCACTTGCACAGATACACTCTAGCCCTTGCTAATTTCCCCTTCCCAAATAGAATGGTACTCACAGGTTTGGCTGCTCTCTGTCAGCGTAGCAGAATAAAAGAGGGCTCAGGCTCCGGGCCAGCTCGTGTTCCTCAAACTGGCCTGCGGCATCTGTCTTTGCATTGTCCTGTCTGAAGATCAGTGGTAACCCTTTAGGAAGGAGGGGGAAAGTTTACATCAATCCCACCCAGTCTACGCAAGACAGATGCAGACGGTAAAGGAAAAACTCGTCAAGCGGGAGAATCGTGAAAATCGAATTTATTTGGTGGGCTCGGCTTGTCTGAAAGGACGCTTCTGACCATGATTAAGCACTTATGGAAGCAGGAGGGTTTCAGCAACTTAGACTGTTGAAGTAATCTATTTGTATCGGCTCCGTTCAGTTAGCTGAGCGAATAAATCTGAATTCCCATAGCCAACGCCGAGGGCCTACTTGAGCGGCCTCTGTACATACCTGTTTTGTTGATCAACCAATACGGAGCAGAAATGAAGATCTTCAAGGACCCTTCTGCTCGACACACAATGCGGATGGTGAGATTCAGCTGCCGCCGGTTGGTGTCATACAGTCGCATCCTCACCATGTAGTTTTGGGTTCCCGGTGGAATGAGCAGTTCCTTACACAGTGGAAAATTCTCCAGGGATACCCCTAAAGAAGAAACAAGCTATTGTCTGCCTGGGTTCTCACTTCGGTTTGTTCAAAGAGCCCACAGCCCAACAAAGTTGGGATCCTTCCGGAGAAATTGAAAACTACACATGTAACTGGCAAAAATCTCATCAGAACAGCCATTTTCCCTTAGTTTGGGCGAGACTACATTTGAAGCAAACCAGATGATCTGGAAGGTACACCAGAGAATCCGAACTGCATCATCAGAAGGATGACACTACCAGACAGCTCTCAGTAATAGCTATGATTATTGTGAACTTGCTACTCATCAGGCCCGGGGCTGGGCAGGAACCTCAAACACAGGAAAGGCGAGCACATGGTAAGAGGCAAAAAACATGACAAAAATAAAAAGGGCAGTCACGCTGCCTGGTTTCCAGTTCCCAGTCTGTCCTTACGAGCACACTCAAAGTGTGGAGTGCGAGTGGGAAGATAGGAGTGCTGGGTGTGCATGCAGTGGAGTGATGGGGGGACATCTGCATTTTCTACAGGGCTCCAGGAACGTTTGTTGGAGAAATACTTAAATGTCAGAGCAGACACCTGTTTTCTTTAGAATGGATGACTAGCACTGCGTTGTTTTTTCCTTCTAAATGAGGCTCAAGGATTTACATATTCGCTGAAATGTCAGCGGGTCACCATTGAACACGCTGCTTAAGTTCAATGAGTCTGAGGTTCCTTGCCTGTAAATTGGGGCTAACAGCTGTCTACCTGAAACAGGGGGTGTGTGAAGATCGAATGAGAGGACACACGGAGGTCATTCACACAGCTGGAGCAACACAAATGTCTCCGTCATCATGATTCCAATGTGACTACGACAGACTTAAAGCAACATACATCCTGCCCAAACTCCAGGCATCCCTCTTTGCCTTAAATGCTGCAAATACAGTAACGGTTCTCTATATTGACGTCGTTTCTCCCTGTCACTGAAAATCACCAGGTGTGTAAACCCCAAACCTCAGATCACATGTGTGAAAGCACCTGACTTAATGCCTGGAGCCCGGGGCATGCTGAGCACATGTCTTCCTCTTTCCTGAAAAGAGGAGAGACCCCGGATTTTGCTCATTTTATGGCCAGGAAAAAAAAGCACGGTTTGAAAAGATGAAATGGCTTCCTATAGTCAAACATCAAGTGCGCAACATCAGAAAAAGGACTCTGTTGAGTGCTCCCTCTAAACCTTTTGGATTTGTTCAGGTTTTTTTTTTGATGATTTTCTAAGAAGTTTATTTTTTTTTCAGTTGCATAAATCCCTTGAGGTAGGTTACTGAGATATCATATGTGCTATAATTTCTCTACAATGTTTACCCAATGATCACAAAATACTCAGTGACATTTCCATAGAATTACCACCAATGATTCTTGGACTAAACACTCACCCAGTTCAATGTTCTGTGATGTATCAGCTGTGTGGAGGGCCACCTCTTTGCCAGGTTTCAGGGTCCCATTAATTGGCATCCCTTTCACATAAAAGTCAAGTTCACAAGGTAACAAGTTGCAGATGACCACGGTTGGAAGAAGGTATATGGTATGTCCAGGCTGTCTGAAGATCTGTTTTGCGCTATCAGAAAATATGTTTGAGGGCATATAATCCGGGTAATTCTCCTTCTTTATGGCCACACAAAACCTATGAAGACAGAACACTGTAAAAACCAAAGAACTTGAGGGGCGCCTGGGTGGCTCAGTGGGTTAAAGCCTCTGCCTTCGGCTCAGGTCATGATCTCGCGGTCCTGGGATCAAGCCCCGCATCAGGCTCTCTGCTCAGCAGGGAACCTGCTTCCCCTTCTCTCTGCCTGCCTCTCTGCCTGCATGTGATCTCTGTCTGTCAAATAAATAAATAAAATCTTTAAAAAAAAAAAAAAAGAACTTGAATTTTTCCTCCTCAGTGGAGTATGAAAAAGCATACCTTAAAATGGTTCAATAATGCAGTAAGATATTTGTGATTTTCAATCTAAACACATTTACTGAGGTATAATTAAATCACACTAAAACAGGTCATTTTAAATGCTCAGGTTGGTGAGTTTTGACAAAAATGTATACTTCAATATCCGCTACCCGAAACCAGTTATACAATCTTTCTCTCATTCCAGAAACTTCCCTCCTATCCCTTTCCAATCAATGTCATCTCCCAACAAAGAAGCAACCACTGTCTTTTACGTGTCACTTACAGATTGGTCGAGCCTGTTATTGAGCTACATGTAAATGGAATGATACAGTATTTACCACTCCCTTTGTCTGGCTTTTTGTGGGTACCAGGAGCTGTCTACGACATGCAGCTGTGCTACTGTATGCATCAGTAACTTGACCCACATGACAATGGATGAATATGCCATTTATTCATTTATTCATCATCCTGTTGACGGTCAGCTGGGTTGCAGATGGCCAACTGGGCTGTACCTCCAGATCAGTTTAGTGAGCATGGAAATCCTAAAAGTACCAAGTCTTCCAGGGGTGCCTGGGTGGCTCCGTCCTTAAGTGTCTACCTTCAGCTCAGGTCATGATCCCAGAGTCCTGGGATCAAGCCCCACATCGGGTTCCCTGCTCTGCAGGAAGCCTGCTTCTCCCTCTCCCACTCCCCCTGCTTGTGTTCCCTCTCTCTCTGTCTGTATCAAATAAATAAAATCTTTAAAAAATTGAGTCTTCCAATCCACAAACTTGGTTAGCTTTCCACTTAGTTACTGGGTTTTTTTTTTTACTATCTCCTGACAAGTTTTGTCATTTCTAGCATACAAGACTAGTACATAATTCCTCTGATTGATTCCTGGGCAATTATGGGTTTTGGTGCTCTTCTTTTTAAAATCACATTTCCAAATGTTCATGGCTACAATATAAGAATACAATTGAGTTCTGTAAGTTGATCTTAAATCCCGAAATCTTGATAAATTTACCAGGCCTCATAATTTTCCTATGGTTCTCTACATACATGTCATTTGCATAAATTAAATTTTGTCTTTTCAGATCTTTAAGCTTTTTCTTTTTTTTTTAAAGATTTTTAAAATTTTATTTGACACAGAGAGAGATCACAAGTAAGCAGAGCAGCAGGCAGAGAGAGAGGGGGAAGCAGGCTCCCCACTGAGCAGAGAGCCTGATTTGGGGCTCGATCCCAGGACCCCAAGATCATGACCTGTGACAAAGGCAGAGGCTTAACCCACTAAGCCACCCAGACACCCCTTTAAGCTTTTTCAATTTCTTGTTTATTTATCCTTATTGCAACAGCCAACACTACAACGGCAACATCAAATGAAGTTGTTGGTTCTCAATCTCAAGGAAAAAAAAAGTTTAAGTTTTCATCATTAAGCATGATGGTAGCTGTAGCATGACAGCAGCTATAGATTTATGACAGATGCCCTTAAACAGACTGGAAAAAGTCCCTCTGGCTCCTCATTTGCCGAATATTACCATGAATGGGTGTTAAATTCTATCAAACACTTTTTTGTTTGTTTGGCATTTAATGAGTAATCTGATGGGTTTTTTTTTTCTTTTAGTCTTTTAGGTTAATATGGTAAATTACATTTGTCAATTTTCAAATATTAATATAATCTTATATTCCTAGAATAAACCTCACTTGTTGGATTTCTATTTGGTAATATTTTGTTAAGAATTTTTTTTTATCTCTTGGGGAAATAAGAGTTTGTAGTTCTCTTTTTTCCCCCAATATCTGTCAGTTTTGGTATCTGGTATATGCAGGCCTCATAAAATGAAGGAGGAACTGTTCCCTCCTACCCTGCTTTCTGAAAGCCTTTACACAGACTGGTGCTATTTCTTCCTAAAATGTCTGGAAGCATTCACGAGTAGAGCCAGATGGGCCTAGAGTCTTCATTCTGGGAAGGCTTTTTATTAAAAATTATATTTAAGAGATATTGGGCTATTTGGATTTTCTATTTCTTCTTTGTGCCCGTTTTGGTAATCTGTGTTTTTTAAGAAATCTGTCATTCCAGGGTAGAATTTATTTGTATAAATTTGTTCATAGAAATCTCCCTTTAATGTCTGTAGGATCTGTAATAATGTCTCCTCTTTTCATTCCTTATATCTGTCATTCCAGGGTAGAATTTATTTGTATAAATTTGTTCATAGAAATCTCCCTTTAATGTCTGTAGGATCTGTAATAATGTCTCCTCTTTTCATTCCTTATATTGGTAACCTGTGTTTTTTTTTCTTTTCTCCTTGATCAGTCTTATTAGACATTTACTGAATTTATTAATCCTTACAAAAAGCCAAACTGACACTATTGATTTTCTCTATGTTTGTTTTCTATTTCACTGATTTCCATGCTTATTTTTATTAGGTGCTTTTTCTATTTGTGTCCAATGTGCTGTTCTTTTTCTACCTTAAGGCAGAAGCTTAAATCATTGACTTTACATCTTCCTTATTTTCTACTAATACCATTAAAAGCTACATGTTTCTCGGGATGCCTTAATGGCTCAGTTGGTTAAGAGTCTGCCTTCAGCTCAAGTCATGTCCTAGAGTCCTGGGATCAAGTCCTGCATTGGGCTCCTTGCTCAGCGGGGAGCCTTCATCTCCCTCTGCCTGCCGCTCCCCCTGCTTGTGCTCTCTCTCTCTGACAAACAAATAAATTTAAAAAGCTACACGTTTCTCAAAAAAAAAACAAAAAAACTCTAGAACTGCTTTTGCTGCTTCTCCCCACATTTTAATGTCTAGTTGTTATTATTACTCAGTTCAAAATATTTTTTTTTTAAAGATTTTATTTATTTACTTGACAGAGAGAGAGGGAACACAAGCAGGGGGAGTAGCAGAAGGAGAGGGTGAGGCAGGCTCCCTGCAGAGCGGGGGCTGGATGCAGAACTTGATCCCAGGACCCTGAGATCATGACCTGAGCCAAAGGCAGACACTTAACAACTGAGCCACCCCAGGCGCCCTAAAATATTTTGAATTTCTTTTGTAATTTCTTTTTTTGACCCTTGGGTTATTTAGAAATCTACTGTATAATTTCCAAATAGTTAGGGATTTTACAGGCATCTTATTGTTACTGATTCTCAGTTTAATCCTTTTGTGATGATGACATTTATTGTGTACAGTTCCAATTCTTTTAATATCTGGTGATCTTCATTTTATGGCCCAGTAGATGGTCTCTCTTGATGACTATTCCATATGTACTTGTATACGATCTGGAGTTGTTGGTTAAAGTGTTTCATAAATGCCAATTGCGACAAGCACTATGGAGAGCACTGTTCAGATCCTCTTATATCTTTACTGTTTGTTTTAGAAATCACTGACAGTCAAGTGTTAAAACAGTCCATTACAACTGCGTACTTATTCAATTCTCTCTTCAGTCTGTTTGCCATTGGCCAGTCTGGGTAAAAGGTACACGGGAATTCTTTACACTATTTTGGCCCCTCTTCTGTAAGTTTAAACTAAATGAACGCCTGTCTTCACTAGAGAGAAAACTAAAGCTGGTAGTCTCTAGTCTAAGTTCAGAAGGACCAAACAATACCAACCCAACTCTAGAAATGTATTACTTATACTCTTCAGGAGGGGAAAACAGGATGTAAGTGATTAGATAACTTTGATAAGGTCCCCAAGGAATGTCAGTACTCGGTTCATGAGGCTTCCTTGAAAATTCTTTTGAAATCTGTCATTTGAAGAACTTCCAACCCCAAGAACCTGCTTCTCAATTTAGGAATGGGAACTGGAAATATTTTTTTTCTTCCCTCTCTACATGTCCTCTTTTTCTGCTGATGCACACATGCACGTTTCTTACATGTGTGAGTAGTGTGTTTGTTGGTTGTTTCTCCCATAAATATCAGATGATAAGCAACATTCCCACCCCACCCCACCCCCGCCCAGAGATTAACCTTCGAATCCTTATAAACTCTAACACAAGGACTTAAGGAATAAGAACTTCCGGGTTTTAAATAAGCACAAGTGAGTCACTAAGGGTCCTCGGAGAGAAAATGAGTTTGTTTTTTTTTTTAAAGCAAAATTCACATGCTGTCGCAGCGCCGTGCATACCTGAAGAATCGGCTTTTGTCCAGATCCATAGAGTGGCACTCTCGTTTGCTGCTGCTAACCTCTGCAGCCTTCACCACATTGGTCCAGTGAATAGGAGCCTTACAGAAAAATACACCCAATCCTTTGGGCCGGGCCTGTAGCCGCCAGGAAGTGAGATGTAAAGGCACCGCGAATGAATCCCCTGGCATGATAGCAGGAAGTACCACGGGCTCTGCCACAGAAAAAAGGGTCAGCATCTTCAGGGAATGGTCTTCCACCCAAAAGGCTGACCCTCTCAAGATAAAAGGAAGACAGACTATGGCAAAACTCACTGTCTGGAGCCGACGGGCTATCCAGTCTCAGCTCCATTGGTGTCTCAAGCCTGTTCTTTACAATGAGGGCTGACCGGACAGTGATTACTTTCCGAGCGCTGCCTTCCATCGTCACGGCAAAGACCACCCGAACAGGTGGGAGCGAGGAGAACTAGGAAAAAGATAGGAATAAAAGAACCATAGCTGGGCTCTTGAAAAAACACAGAAAATATAACAATACCAACCAGAATGCCTAAATCAAAATACTATTATTACTATAACCCTTCAGTGAAATTAGTCGTTAAGCCCTAAGATCACTCATCTTTCATGGGAGTGAATATTCTATAGAAATACGCACTGTTAAAACAGCCAATTCTAAACATTTCTAGAAAGACAGATACTCTACTCAGACGTGGTATCACAAAATGTGTCACAAAGAAAAATCAGTCCTAGGCCTCTAGACACATTATAAAGAAACTAAGACCCATAATAACCTATTAAATCTTCCAAACTTCCTGCAATTTGATAAGAAACTGTCTGCTGGAAATTACCCTTCATTCACAATGCCCTTGGGTTCCTACACATCAGCCCTTATATGGAAACTATGAACAAGGCTTGTTTTCAACTCTACTGGAGGGGAATAGAGATCATCCAAAGCAGCTAAATGTTCAGGAACACTGGGGTGAGATTTTGCAAAACATGAAATGATTTACCTTCTGTGGTATTTTTCTCCCAGATTACCATAAAAGTGAGAAACACTCCTTGAACACTAACAATGGGCTGGATACCGCCCAACACACACACAGAAAAACAGAAGGAAGTCTTTCGAGGTTAGAACTTGTCTTTGTAAAACCCAGAGAGTGTGTAGGAAAGAGTTGTCTGTACTAGCATGCCTTTCACAGGAACAATAATGAGTTTTTTTCTCCCTAAATGTTATGAAAATTACACTCTAGGCCCATATGTGGCTCGCTGACATGCCTGTAAAAAGGCAACATTTGTTTTTCAAAGGACTTTAAAATCAAACTGCTCTTCCTCACAACTTTTTCGGCTCCGTTCAGCAGTCGTTTTTTCACAAACAGGACACTGAGGCTCCGAGACTCAACAGGGTGGAGGGAGATCATTTATTCTTGGTCTTGGGTTGCAGCCACCACTTTGTTTCCACACGTTCACTCTCACAGTCGACACATGTTTCATTCTACTACCAAGTGCCAGGGAGTTTTTTTTTTTTTTTTTTTTTTTTGCTAAGTATTAAACCCCACATCAGGTACACCAAAAAGAAGGTTTCTGCAAGCATCACGTGTTGAATGAGTATCCAGAACTTCCTGACAATGCTGTTTTTACTGGACAAGCCAATGACGTCACATCCACGCGTTCATACTACCCACTTTCTTATTAAAACAAACAGTACATGGAAACCAATCCTAATGCACAGTAAAATGAAGAGTTCCACGTTTTGAACCAAGTCTTCCAGGAAATCCCAAGGCAAAGACAAACTGTCATTTTCCGGAGGGTTTCTAGAGGGACACAATCCAGGGCACACCCATCAGCAAGGCTCCCACTGACTTAGCCTGGTAAAGCCCGACGAACGATGGTTTTAAACTCTGCTGCTCCTGCCTCCAAGCTTACCTAAAATCTCACATTTCAGAACTTACTACCACCAGAGAGAAGAAATTATAAGCAAAAACCTGAAGACAGCTTTTTAATATCATCTTCTGATGGTACAAGATTAATTTATATTTTAGCATAGAAAGAGAAAGGGGGGCACCTGGGTGGCTCTTTCGGTTAAGCATCCAACTCGGTTTTGGCTCAGGTCTTGATCTCAGGGTCGTGAAATTGAGCCCTGTGCTGGGCTCCACGTTGGGTGTGAAGTCTGCCTAAGATTATCTCTCTCTCCCTCTGCTTTTACCCCTCTCCACTCCACGCACCCCCCCCCCACACACACACATGCACTCTCTCTCTCTCTTAAAAAAAGAAAAAAGGAAAAAGAGAAGGGAACATTGGACCATACATTTGCATTTTCTCCTTCTCCCCTGTAACACTCAGTCTAACCTACCAAGTTAGTGGAAGCATTTCCTTGAAAGTTCTTATCAAAGGAAGGTAATCGTTAATAAGAAAGGACAAAGTTGAATTCTAATCACATTCAGGTGACACAGTGCTGTGATCACCAGGATGTCTATGGACGGTTCAAAAGTAGTAGATATAGTCAGTAAACACAAGGACACAGGAAAACCATACTCACATAAACCTGGGGATGAATAATATTCGTTCTGCTGCTTGGGCTGCCAATCTAGGAAAGAGCCAGAAGTCAGAGAGTCAGCACAGACCTAAGATTACAGGCATCATTAAATTCAATGACAATATAATTTGCTTGAAAGGGTGGGATTTATAAATACTCTTAGCAAAGTATGGTCTGCCATGAAGTGAAAACATCTTATCCTAGAGAATATGGGGAAAGTAATACTTATTTTTCAACCATTCCACATACACAGAATCAATACAACAGAAAGGTATCCCTGGGGGAATTAGTCCTTCCATGACTGGATGTAAATAGGTAGGAATGTAATCTAGAAAGTTTCCTTTTTTAAGAAACTTGGGGCACAGGGGAAGTGGAAGGAACAGTGTTCTCCGAGAGTATTTTTCATGAATAAAGGGAGCAAAAGGAAAGCTATGATGGTCCTTGAAAATCCGCACTTTCCCACTCGTCCCTGGCTCCCCAGAGAAGAATGCAGTTCTCCCACAAAGTAGGACTGAGTGCTGGGCTAGAGCACCAGCGGTAGTCACACCAGCCAGGATGCCAGCGTCCACCTGCCCGTTCTCGAGAGGGAGGCTGCGGGCGTCACTCCCCAGGCTGGCCCTGCAACCCCTAACACCGCAGGCAAAGGGTGCCATCAGGGTGAGGGCATGTGAAAGGATGTGTGATCAGAGCATGAGTAACAGTGGACATCGGTCTGGCCGCCAGAAAGGAGAATTTGGAGACACAGAGACGGAAGGTTCAAGGAAGAGCGTTACAAGAAATGCAAAGAAGATCCTGTAAAAAGGAAGCATGACAATATGCAGAAACAGAGCCAATACACATTTGGCAGATTAGCAAACTGGCAGGTGGGGCAACCGAGTATGAGATGGGTCTGCAGAGGTGAGGGAGTATGTGTTCATGGTAATTTTAGATCTTGTTTTTTCTACTGAAATTAACCATCGGTGGCTTGTCTACATATTGACTACGAATGCCTATGACTGACTCCAAATTATCTTATGTCTTCTTCCTAGAGCTAGTGGAAATGAGGAACCAGAAAAGCTCACTAGAACAAGGCTACAGGCTTAAGCGTCTGACCATCTGGCATTAAGGGCATGTGGCCAGGGCACAATCATGCCACTAAACCCCCATTCAACAGCCACACACCGTGGAGGAAGATGAATTCTTATCCGGTGCTGCATAGCGGAAAAATGTCCCAACTTTGTCCACAGACACGGGGCTCACTTGCTCCCAGCCGTTTACTCTCACTTGCAGCTGATGAATCCGGAGGTCGTGGGTGTGCCTATCAGGCAGAACATGGGAAAGGACATTAAGCACGATCTTAAAAAGGGAAGGAAAGTAGAAGCAAAGAGTCAAATCTGATTTACTATATATAACTACATAAAAACCCAGTTGGCTAAGCCTTTTGGTGATTACCTAATGCAAGAAAAATCAGGAGAATATTTTAACTGGGTGTTATACTTAAAACAAATACGCAAGATCTGCAAAGCCTGAGCGAGAGTGGCATTTACCCTCCCTTTGTACAAACTTTGCAAATCCTGTGCACAAGCCCAGGTCCTTCCCCCACCCACCCCCACCTCTATAAAATCATGACGTCAGCTAGAACCATTCCAGTGGGCTAGTAAAACTGTTGTACCAGCAATTTCACCATAAAACCACACTCTCGGAAATGCATAAAATGACCAATTTTTTTTCTTGGTTCCCTTGTTGAATATCCTACTTCTCTCAGAACCACATTCCGTTGTTTGGCTTCAATCCTGCAAGACTACAGACAGGTTATGAGAGACGGAGCCCTTGGAGTTTCAGGGCTGAAGTGCTCGGCTGAAACTGGGGCAGAAGGCAGTGGGAAGAACAGGAGGCATAGGAGGAAATTGCACATTTAATTCTATTTTAGATTTTGCCTAATTCAGGCCAGAAGTCTGAAACGGGGAACTGGATTTGAGGCTGACAGGAAAGGGGGAGGGAGGCAGGGAATGGGGTACAGTGTGCCAAAGAGGGAAAAGCCAGAGGAGGCATTTATTGTGATGAATTCAAGCAGAGCAGTGGGACTGGAAATGGGTTACTAGACATGTCCGCTAAAACGGAAATGACAAAGGGGTTTAAACCCCTTCTGACACAAGGGCGGCCGTGCTGGAGAAGAAGTACAGCCAACAGTTCTATAATTAGTTTCTCCAGGAACTTTGTGGAACAGGAACACGCTCGCCACTCGTCCCTGGAAATTCTACCATGGCTTTCAGGTACCTGTGCCCAGCACGGTGGTTTTATAAACTCGATCTTTCCAATGCAATCGGGTGGGCGGCGGGGGTGGGGGGCGGGACACAAGTGTGGAATGTCAGCCCAGAGAGAATAATGTGAGTCGGTACAGGCCGTGCACAAGGAAGAACTATTCCCCTCCGGAGCAGGTTTGCACACAAAGACTTCAAGTGCCATGAAAACCCAAGAGCACAGAAGGCTGAAGCCGAGTTCTTCAGTTTCAGCTCTGCTTGACAATGGATATGAGGCTCAAATGCTAAAATCTTAACCTATTCACTGGCCACTGGATTCCTCTTAAATATGTTTGCAAATAAAAGGCCATTTCATGACATCTCAGTAGCAAGACAGAACCTTCTTTCATGTTTTTTGCAATCCTTTGGCTGGCTGTTTCAACGGCGCATGGGCTAGCAGTGTCCCTCGAGTGTTATCCTCCTCAGAATCAGAATTTCTTATCATTCCTGGCCCTGCTTCCTGAAACCACCTGCCTGCAGAAAGGGCTATGTGGCACACACGTATCTTAAAAACCGAAATCAACGTGCTTTGATAACCTTTCAAGAAGAGCGTGTCATTCCGGTTATGGGACAAACAAGTCACGAGGAGAAAAGGTACAGACCCGGAAATACAGGCGGGGATGCAGTAATAGTGCCGCAAGGTGACAGATGGCAGTTGCACTCGTGGCGAGCACAGGATGATGGAGAGTTGCTGAATCGCTATGTTGTGCACCTGGAACTAATGTAACAATGAACTTGAGTGTTGTCACCTGCCTATGCCTCAACCAAATTTTCGGCAACACACGGGCCATCAACTCTCATGTCAAACAGAGGGATAATTAGTGGAAAGAAGTATATTTCCAAAATAGAGAAAGGAAACCTTGGTTTTCGAAATACCTTTTTAAAATGAAACATTAAAATCATTAATAAAGGCATGTGAAAAGGCAAAACACTAGGGATAATCTTTTGTGACACAGAGATCTATACAGTATATTTTGGGGAGAGGAAAAGAATGAACCACACCTTACCTGTGTCTAAGCTTTCCTCTTGCTTCAAATTCAAAGGGAATCTCCTCCCCCGTGAGGACTTCCCGCCATTCACTGACATTGTGAGCATCATCAAGAAATGTGCCATTGCCTTCTGGAACGAGCCCCGGACTCCCGCTGTGGGACAGTGCAGCCCTGGAAACAAATCAGACAATACGGCGCGACCGTCCTTCTCGATTAACTCCCTCTCACCCAGAGCTCGGAGCTGGGGGCAGAAACCCTCCTGGAACTCGATCGCCAGAGAGCCTGGCTACTGGGATGACCTAAAAGGTCAGGGACTGCCGTTATCTTTGTGACAATCGCAGTGTCCGTGAAGCTTTGGAAACAGCTGAAATCGATCACCGCTTTACTCTTCCTAGGGAAGGCAGGAGAAAGGTGGCTTCGGATTGGCCAGTTCTGTTATTTACTTCACGGATCTCGTTCCCTAAACTGGAAAGATCGGCATGCATTTGGAAGGGGGAGCCAGGGTCTACACAGGCAGGAAGCTGGTAGAGAATAGCCTCCCTCACTCGGCCCAGGTAAATTCTCCTTTGTTCTCCAAGCTCCACTCACTTCCATCTGGGGTGAACTGTTTGAGGTCTGGAAGACAATTCTCAGTGAGGGGAATATGGAAGGTGTTTTTAAAGCCATCTTGAAAGAAAAATGCAGGATGTCTGGTTTAATAACCACATTCAGCTTCTTTTAAATGGGGGTAGGGACCAAAAAAAGGGGGGGGAGGGTGGGGACCGAGGAGAAAAGGTAGGATGGCTTCTCCTTCCCACTTCTTACTTGCATCCTTAGTTCGCTTGACTTTTACCTTAAACATAACCTGTACCAGGGTCGGGATCAGAATTTGGGTGCTTCAGACTCGGGACCTACTTCTCCAGCTATAGATTCTACCCCATCATAAATCTCAGCCAGACAGCAAGTTATCGATTCCAATACAATCCTAAGGGCTTCCAGGAGGGGCCCACCTTCGCTGTTGGGCTGGTACTGAGGAGCCTCTGGTGGCAGAGACGGCTCAGGGGACACTCTGGGGGCCTTACCTGGTGGGCGTGGTGGTCAGGGTGGCAAACCACAAAGTGCAGCCTGTGTGGTTCCTCAGAGCAAAAGGGACAAATGGCTGCCGGCGCTTGGGGGTCTTCATCTCTGCTACGGGCAAACAGAGGAAGGCTGTTAGCACAGGCCTCTGTCTGTGCCGCAGAGACCCTCCCCGGAACTGCACGCGATGTCCCGTCTCTCATGCAAAGGGACTGACAGTGGCGGCCACAGACACAGAGCCACCATTGGTGTGCGATGGGACACAAGGGATCTCCGTGTCCTCTGCTGCCTGCTGCCTCCCAACAACTGGCCATGATGTGGGATGACTCCCAGCCCCCAATCCTCCCATAACTCTTGGGGGCCTTAACTTAGGAGAAGGTACGAGGCCCTAACCGGGCTAGAATAGAGAGAAAACTGGATCCCCATGAGTCCCAAGGAATATATTCTCCATGAGTGACCCGAACTGTAGCAAGACACAGCGCACAGACTTATTCCAACTTTGTCCAAAATGCCTGCCCTTTAACGAAGATTCCCTTTCTACAAAAGCTACACTTGTCATATTATGCATCTTTTAACAAAATAAAAACATTCTCTTCTATTCTCTTAAACTAATAGTTATTTTTGTCCTCCCTGGAAGATCAGAAATATACTATCCCAAAAGTTTTTAAATGAAATCTTCAGCTCATTTTTTCACATCGATACCATTACTGTCTGCTATGAGGCAGGCAATGGGGAGACTACAAAAGGAGCATAAAGTATGGTTTCTTTTCACAAAACAGCTTCTAAGCTGGAAACTGGAAAGAAACACTGATCAATTCAAAACTATAAATACCCAAATTCCAGAGACCTGACTACAAACACTCTAAGAAAAGAGAGAAGTGAGAGTCCATGTGGCCAGAAACGGCTTTCCAGCACCCAGGCTGCCCTGAGATCCTTCTGCAGGCAGCACTGCCCTGCTGTGAGGTCTGACCCGGAGCGGCATGGGCATGCCGAGAGGAGAGCCAAGGGCTTGCGCTTCCTCTACCAGTCGGTAGGCCTGTGGGTCATGGGTCATACTGAGACAAAGCAGGTGGTGGCAGCAGGAACCACAAAGGCAGCAGCCACGTGCTCACACCGTGCAGGCTTTGCCGACAGGACAGGCCGTGGCCCAATCTTCTAGGACATCCAGCTTTAAAGCACAAAGACGGACTTAGAAAGACCAGACCCACATGGTGTGCGGCTGCGGAAAATGACACCTCGAGGTGACCGCAGCTGCCCACTGCGAACACTAGAGAAAAACTGAATGCACCTTACAGGTCCACATGTTTCCTGCCAGCCAAACGAGAAGATAAACCACAACGACCCTGCCTTCTCCCACTGCTAGAATAAGGCCTGGGACAGGACCATAAAAGCCACTAATTGCTACTGCCTTTTAAAAAGTAATCAATTTCTTTTCTTTCCCCTTTGTGTCTTCCGAAGTTTTCAGAAGCTAGTACTATAAATGCTACAAAAACAAGCAATTGAAGCTAAGGCAGGTTCTGTTTTGGTAAAGACAGTGGCTCAAGGGAGTCTAAGACACAGTAATCCGATAAATAAACAAAGAGTTTGCAGCGTGTCCCAGTTCCGTGGTTAGCCTTTACAAAAACCCTACATACTTCCGATGATAATCTCCTAGAATATCTCCTAGATCATCACCTAGAATACATGATTTCCCATGCCAATGGCCTCACTTAGTGCGCAAGGTTGGCTTTAAAAAAAAAAAATGACATCGAGTACAAAATCAAGGAGTAGCTGTGAGGCTGGTGACAAGAGCAGAGGGGGAGTAAAAGATTTAAGAGCTGTCTGCAGGGTAAACAGCACTCACTGTGCCACCTTGAAAGGCACTTCCATCTCCAGGCGTGCACGAGAGAGCTGCTTTATTACAGCAGATAAAGGACCCAGGAGGCAAAGAAGCCAGATGTGCTTTCATACCCCACTGTGAGCCAGACTGGAAGTTTCCATTTGCAAATTAGATTAAAAAAGAGCAGGTGGCAAATGGCTTTGATCACACCGTCATACAGAAGAAAAGTGCTACACTGCTCAGGTCCCCAAGCTCCCCGTGTCAATGACGCACCACAGCACAGACTTCAGCAGCTGGACTCGCTGAGAATAAACAACAAGGAATGCCCACAAAGCCCAACCTGACACCGGGGGACAGACCCGACATCTCCCGCACTATGGTCCAAATCAGCCGTGTCCTTGTCAGCACCAGCGAACAACTTTCTCAAGCCCATCCAAGGGAGTGGCAGTCCCTGGGGGCCCCAGAAAGTCTGCCCCTAGTGACCAGCCCTCGACCCGTCATAGGCCGAGAGGACCTAAGGTTCCGCACGTCCAACCTGGGCTTCACGTGGCTGAGGAAATTTCTTGCCTGCTGGACTTGTCTCACAGAGCAATGCGGCCCTTATAGACAGGGTAGGTTTTCACACCATAGAAGCGTCCAGTCTATCAGAAAGGACCTGGTCTGTAAATCGTAAGAAATAGATTCAAGTCCAGGCCCGCTACCAGCTGGTCATCTGCATGAAGGCAAATGACTCCATCTCCCTCACCAGCTAAGGCGCCCAAGCTGCTTAGCCTGAAAGATTAAATAACAGACGTAGAAAAGCTAAGCGTCTAAATCGGTTAATAAATGAAGATTCAATCACGGGCTTCCTTTGTGAACCATCCCCCTACACACACACATCTGTCCTGGTAAAATCTCGCAGGGAAAACCCCTGTATGGCCCCTGTGCTTGAACATCACTGGTCTGAACTCCTGGTAGAGGACGCTCACGTGGTCTTTTTTACAAAATATATCATGACCCTGGCAGGACCTGGTGTTGGCCAAGCACAGACACAAATCACACTGATTAAATCATACTCCTTCCAACAACTAAAGGAAAGAACATTGTGGGATTCCCATTCCTGGAAGCGTACGGTATTTCTGATCATATTTACTTATTAGTCAAATTCTTAAGGAAAGTTAAAGGGTCAGAGACAGAAATAAAGCATTTTATTTTCTATCTCTGAAGCTCTTCAATTTACGGCTAAAGAAATCAAGGTCTGTGCCTGAGCAACCATTTCCTGGGAAATTTTTCCTTGGCTCAGTTCCTGATCATGACAGCCTCTACTCCATGGCGCCCCTGTACTGCCCTAAGTGCTCACCAAGGATCCTATAAACAAAGACACGTGGCACTGCCTGAGGGAGGGCGGCTTCGCTCCATTTCCTCGCTTTTCCGAATGAGACAGAAATCACCGCAGACACTGGGGATCTCTGCCCCAGACACTGACGGGCTGATTCCACCTCCACCGAGGGTCAGGGCGGACGGAAGACGCAGCACGTCGCCCGCTCCTTATAGAAGGAGCCCTCTGGTCCTCAGCTGGAAGTGCTCCCTGTGTTCTAACCCGGGGTATCCCATCCGGCTCCCGTTCACAGGAAATTGATGGACAAGGCAGTTCTTCAAAGAGCAAAATAAAACAAGCCCTCACTTGGCTATACTGTACCTCTAGCATAGATCTGGTGCTCTAGGTTAGTCAGACTGGCTGTACTCCTAGTTCTAAGGTAGACAAGGGGGAGGCCTGGTAGACAGGAGAGACAAAGTTAGAGGGTCAGGATATATACAGTGAATAAGAAGACTCACTTCCAAAACATAAGCACAGAGAGGGTACATTACAAAAGTAGCAAGCATCATGCAATTCCGGGTTCATTCCCTTCAGTGACTGCTGAGCCCCAAGAAAGTACTTGGCAAAGGGAGCGAGACGTTTTTATGCTAGGCTTTTACTGTGGGGGATGTGGTACCGTAGCGTGCTCCTGTTTTTCTCATGGGGGAAAGAAAACATCGTCCACATTCTCTTTAATGGAATGACAAGTCTTTTGAGGCTTTTTCACCTAAAGCGTGTACGCTCTTAAAAGGCATGGAAAAGCTACCACACTGGTCGGCACAGACCGGGCCGGCAGTCGCTTCATTCCAATGTGGAAAGGCAGCGCCAGGAGAGTTCTAATCCCCCAGGGGTCCCAAAATTTCGCGGGAAAGAGTCAATCTGCATTCCAAAACAGTCTCCATCAAGGCCGTTACCTCATAGTATTACTTATATCATCAATTAAACATGGAAATTTTTAGAACGTTTACAATTGATATTTCCATCATGTGTCCTTTGAATACCAAACTAACAAACTCGACAAAGGGCCGTGCCATCCAGGTCGACCTGCTGAATCTCAGCCCTTACTGGACAAAGCCAACAATGATGTCAAAAATAAGGCCACTGTTTTCTTTCCCCTGCTAAAGAAACAGTGAGAAATCAGCAGCTCCCTTTGGCTGAATTTCATTTTAAGAATCTCTATTTCAAGGGCTCATTTTGAAGCTGGTCAAAATGAAATGCACAAATTTGGGGGGGGGGGGATGTAACTAAATGTTCATGTGATAGGAGGACTGAAAGATGTGATCAGTTCAACAAGGTTCACGTCCACTGACTTTGAAGACAAACACTCCACAATTAATTTAGTAGACCTGTTAAAAGAATATAATCCCGTCTGCCGCCCAAGAACATCCAATAGGAAAAGAGGTTTGGAAATTCAGGTATATTCACTTATTGCCTAATTAAAAAGATTTACTTCTGCAAGCCTAAGTAACCATAAAAATCTGTCAGTAAATAAAAATCCAGCTTTAATTTCGCACTGGCATTGAACACAGATAAGGCAGCTTAGTAGCTACAAAGAAAAAAGAGAAAATGTTTTTTTAAAAAAGGTGGAGGGGTGGAGGCCAAAGAAAATCCTTCATGGGAATCATGAAGATTAGGCCATCCTCGTGTGTACACGGAGTCTGGATTTAAGATCCCCTTGCACAAATAATAATTTCCAAAACATACTCTCTAGGACACATTCTATATTACAAAAATCATTTAGAGTCTTCTGGGTAGACTGTTACATTCTTTCAACACACAAACTAGGAAGGTTAGCGGAGGAGCCAGAATTGAGGCTGATGAAATCGGAACAGCCCAGCTCCTAAGCAATGACCTTGAGACTCAAAAGCGACAACCTGGGACTAGAGAGAGCAAACATAGCTGACACGTCCTTGTCCCTCCTTCCAGAAGTACAAGGCAGATAGAGGGTCCACTTCTACACCCTGAGGAGAGAAGACCCAGTTCAAGTACTTCGCAAACTAAGAAAATCCATCTTCCCGTGACATGTTTGCAGACCAGATGGAATATTTAAGCATTCATGAGCTATGTGAAGTCCAGCCAGGACTCCCCAAAGAAACCACACTGAAAGCGTTGGGGTTGAGTTGCATTTGGAGGACAATGGCTTGTGGAACAACTGAGGGCCACGCGGTTGGCCGCCACAATCTCCCAGCTCTAAGGAAATCAGAGCTCCGTGGCGAGGCATTAAATAAGGAAAGAAAACATCGTTAACGGAGAACAAACGGACTGCTCATTCTTCAAAAGGCTGGGTATTCAATTCTTTTCTACTTTATGAACAATACGGAGCCCTCTGTTTAACAATTTCTTCCATATGGGATCCTGCCTGCCCATCTTGAAGGGAGCTTCAGGAATATATCCAAACTCTGTACCTCTAGATTTAGAAAACTGAAAAGATAGTTTTTAAAATCCAGTCAAAAAGTCCAAATCAACTGGAAAGTTTTGCCAAGTTAAACACACTGACCAGTGGCTGATCTTGATGTGTTTCAGGCGTTACCAGCTCATATGCAATGTTGCCAGAATTTAGAAAATTGTACGTCGCAGATCTTTTCTCTCCCACAAAGGTGGAATTAGAGCCCATATTAAAAGTTCAGTATTTTGTGCCAGAAAAATGTCTCCTGCAAAGGTTAAAACAGAACTACAGAAGATAGTCAGAATTTCCTATAGGTTTGTTCACATAAAATGATGATTCTATTTGGAGTTCTTGAAGGAACATGGCTGTGTTGGTCGACAGTGATTTATTTACTCACACATTTGTAGAGAAAAATCTTACTTTGTCCAAAGCATGGAGGATCCACTGAAGAGCCCATCCAGTCTTCTGATGTGGTTGAATCCATTTCCTTGTCCTGTTTACAGTAATCTGCCATCCACGATTCCTTGGTACTTACATATTGGTCTAGAAAGAATTTCCCAAAGATATTAAGTATGGAAATAGAAAAGGTTGAGGGTTCAAGTCAAATTAATTTCTGTGTAGCAAAACAAGCTTTTGTTGAATTACTAACTATGTACTAGGCGCTATGCTGGGTTCTCAGAAAGTCTGTGCCCTGGAGAACTCATGCTCCACTGGAAGAAATCAATGTTAGCCAAACAACCATCACTGTAAAACCATAAAATATGGAAAGAGCTAAAACAAAGACATAAATGAGATGCTACAGGAACACGGGACAAGGGAAGATTTATTCTGCTTTGGCAGAAGTGGGACAGTACACACCAAGATCCATAGGAATCTTAAGAGATGTGGGGACCTTTGTTCCGGGTCGTGAGGAATGAGCAGAGGTTAGAGATCAGGAGTTTACCTACTAATGGGGTTAAGGGTGTGGGGACATTCCAGGCCAAGGGAATAGCATACGCAAAGATTTCAAAGACATGAAAGTACACAGTACTTTAGGAAACACTGAATACTTTGCTGTGACTCTGGCCCAACATATTGGGGTAGGGACATAGCAAAGCAGCCTAGAAGAGAGAATTAGCTTGCGAAGAGTATGCTATACCATGCTAAGGGACAGGGTTTCAAGACAGAAAAGCCAGTAAGGAGGTTTTAAAAAAAAAAAAAAAAAAAAAACACCAATCTCAGGAGGCTGAAATCTAACTAACAATTCTCTAGGAATGGTTTTATAGTTTGGAGTGGAGAAATATAAGGGGAAGGGCAGATTAACAAAATAATTATGATGTGCCACCCCTGGATAAAGGCCTTTTCTACTAATTAAGGTATGATATTTTTTAGAACAAAGACTATTGGCTTTTGGTCTTCAGTTCCAATAGTTGGCTATATATAAGATTTATTTCAGTATTAAGAGGTCACAGTAATATTTCAGCACAGTATTAGGAATAAGGAATTGGAGGTGAAAACAACAACAACAACAGCTTTACCAGAGACAAGAATGCCTTTTGGAAGACATTTTGGTGTCTTATGCTCATGAGGAGTAGCAACAAAATTCTCTTGTTCAAAGTAAGTTATTTACTGTAGCTTTCTAAAATGCTACCCTAAACTTTATGTAAACTACCAGATGAATACATGATATAGGAAATAATACAGGATCAAAATAATACAGTACAGGGGCGCCTGGGTGGCTCAGTGGGTTGAAGCCTCTGCCTTTGGCTTGGGTCATGATCTCAGGGTCCTGGGATCAAGCCCCACATCGGGCTCTCTGCTCAGCAGGGAGCCTGCTCCCACCTCTCTCTCTCTGCCTGCCTCTCTGCCTACTTGTCTGTCAAATAAATAAATAAAATCTTAAAAAATAATAATAATAATACAGTACAGAAGGATCATGAGATCAATTATCCAGGCAAATTTAGTGAATGAAATCTGATCATGTAAGACAGTGGTTTTAAAATTTGGGGATCAATAAACTTATGGTCTCGTTTCACCATACAATCTCTTCATCTTATTCTGACATGGAATAAGCCAACGGATAGCCTACGAGCCTTGACCACATACATGAAGAAAGCCCAGATGTGCAGTAGTGTTATCATCGGATAACTACAGTAGCACCAAAAATCAGGTCATGTAGATCAATAACTCAAACAGTGAGTGTGGGTTCTCATGGCAAAGGCAGGCATTTGATTGTATGTAACATCACTCTTCTCTTAGACGACATAAGCACAAGCATCGAGTTGTTCCGACTCACCACATGGAATCAGGGAACATACATTTCATTGTTTTCAAAGAAATGGTCAGAACACGCACCCTAGCTTGGCAGCCCTTCAGCCCAGTGATTTTCAGAGTCAGGTCAACATAACTTGATGGGACACAGTATAGGCAACTTATCCTACTATAAAGACCAAGTCAAAACTGTACCTCCTAAGAATTATTCTGTGTGTGCGTAGCCTGGAAGAGGTGAATCTAAACTCACTCCTAGGACATTTACGAAAAACCTGTGACCCAGCATCGTCAGGGAGAGAGTTCATCCTGAACAGAGAGAGTGTTCTGTTTCCCAAACGGTCTGAGTTCTTGCTTGATCCCTGAAAGCATTAATATGGGATGCCAGCTCTGGAGCAATGGGTTGAAAAGAACCATGAGGCCATGTTTGGGTTTATCAGGAAAGCAGCCACGGTGAGTAAATGATGTCCGGTGTGGGCCTAGATATTTGCCAACCCAGGATTAACAGTCTCCTGGACAAGTGACTTATGCACAGAAAGGTACCGATCTTCTAGGGACAACTTGCTCCTCACCAATTAGCACAGAGGTGATGTTGATATCCAAACGGGGTTTGGCCTTGGCTTCCAGCTTCAGTCGAGGAGGATGGAGACGACTCGCTGCCTGTTGTTGCCAGGATACAGAGCACGGCCATGGCTCAATAAATGGCTCCCAGCCTAAAAGAACACAGGAAATAAGACATCTGTTCAGCAGATAGCAAGAGCTTACAGGGGAACACTGTTCACAAATGCTCAGCAAGGACAAACTGTAGCTCAACAGCCTTCTATTTCCAACGTGCTTTCGCAGTGAAAGCACCATCTTCAGGGACAGGTCCCCCTACCGACGTCTGTGCTGTTCCAGAGGATGTGAGTGGAAGGACGCATACAGGCCCCACACGGTCTTCCAGAGGTGGGAGGGAGAAGGGCACAGAGGATATGTGCCCTCTTTCTTTTTGCAGCCTCCCTGCCAAGCAAGGAGCCCGATGTGGGACTCGATCCCAGGACGCTGGGACCATGACCTGAGCCGAAGGCAGCCGCTTAACCAACTGAGCCACCCAGGCGTCCCTATGTGCCCTCTTTCTTAAAGAGCAGGCAGGACCTGCTTTTGATCCACTCAAGATGGAGAAAGGAGTCTCGGTCTCAGGATGGAAAAGTACTATCGGCGGCTCATGTAACCCTTAAACTGGATGCTCCCGCTTACATCAAGAATCCGTTGTTTCGATAAGCAAGTATAGCATAACTGGATATTCATTAACTTAAGTTTTTCAGATTTCTTATCTTAAAATGTCATTAGTACAAAAGGTATGAAAACGACATCTATGTACGGTTTCAAGAACAAAATTACCATAAGCCCCAGGCAGCCACTCTTCAGCTTAAGAAACAGAAAACCGTATGCCCCTCTGAAGGCTCCGAGTGCCACTGCCCCGTGTCAGCCTCCCTTCCCACCAGCCCCCTCCCAACCAACCCCAAGAAAACAGGAGCTTGCAGCCTGCATCACTTCCTTGCTCTCCTTCATAGTTTCACCACACATGCATGCATTTCTTCAGAACATCCTGGTGAGTTCGTCCTACTGGGGATCTTTACATAAATGGAATCCAGCCATACGTGTTCTTCTGCAAGTTTCTATTTTTGCCCAACAGCATGCCTCTCTGCTTTACTCGTGACCCTGCTACGTAGCTGCGGCACAGTTACTTTCCCCAGTGATCCACGCAATCCACGTATTCATTCTACTGCTGTGAAACATCCCCTCGAGACCACAGCTTTATAGCTATGAGGAGGAACACCACCACGAGCAGTCTCGTACTTGTCTCCGAGCACGCGTGGGCCAGACAGCCTCTGGAGTACAGACCTAGAAGAAGTGTAACGCTCATATGCAACCTTGCTACACGTCAGACTATTTTCCAAAGTGGTTGCACCAACTTATAATTCTAATGGCGAGAAGTTAGAGTTCTGTGACTCACAGCAGCATCACACTTAATTTTTGTCAGGCTGCTGGACAAGAAAAATGGTACCTCTCTGTGGTTTTAAAGACTCAACTTTTCAGGGCACCTGGGTGGCTCAGTTGGTTAAGTGACTGCCTGCAGCTCAGCTTACGATCCAGGGGTCCTAGGACTGAGCCCGGCATCAGGCTACTGGTTTAGCTGGGAGCCTGCTTCTCCCTCTCCCTCTGCTGCTCCCCTGCTGGTACTCTCTCTCTCGCTCTCTCAAAGAAATAAATAAAATCTTTAAAAAAAAAAAAAAAAAACCTCAACTTTTCAGGACAGTTCTTTGTTTTTGTTTTTTTTTTAAGATTTTATTTATTTACCTGTCAGAGAGACAGAAAGAGCGGGCAAGCACAAGCAGAGCGGCAGGCAGAGGGAGAAGCAGGCTCCTCGCCAAGCAGGGAGCCTGACGGACGTGGGACTTGATCCCAGGACCCTGGGACCAGGACCTGAGCCGCAGGCAGACGCTTAACTGGCTGAGCCACCCAGACGTCCCAAGACAGCTCATTTTTTTTTAAGTTTTTATTTATTCATTTACAGAGAGAGAGAGATCACAAGTAGGCAGAGAGGCAGGTGGGGGGCAGGAAGCAGGCTCCCGCCGAGCAGAGAGCCCAATGTGGGGCTCGATCCCAGGACCCCGAGATCATGACCTGAGCCAAAGGCAGAGGCCCAACCCACTGAGCCGCCCAGGCATCCCAAGACAGCTCATTTTTAACAGTTTTCGAGCAATACGCCATCAGCCACAGACCAGGTGATTGGCCAAGAGGAATCCAATCCAATATATAGCATCTAGTAGGTACATTTGTCTCCTTGCACCGTTTGGCACTTAGTGACCTAACTGTTCACATAACTGTAAAAGTAAGCAAGATTTGCTCTGGGAAAATACATGAATCTCAGAAAAATGGCTTCCATATGCCCCATGAGAGTCCCTCTCAACTAGTAAGACCCAGATCAATATTCTAAAGTTAAACTTGCTTAACAGTTGGGAAATCAGAGTGCTACCACTCTTAGAAAGTGAATCCATAACAAGGAGAGAAAAGCGCTAACTAACATACAAAAGGAATTGCAGCACATACTCTAGAACCATCTGCAGCAGCACAATTAACGATGCTTCACTCTCCGACGAAATCAGAGGGAGCAGTCACTCTGAAGCCGAAGCCCTGGGCTGTGCAGCTCTACTCGGCCCACACCTACTAAGCACTCCCTTAAGGCAGAGAACTTCACACTCAAACTACTCAGCCCTGGTTTCCCCTGCTTCCTGAATGTCCATGTATATGGGCCCTTACCTTCAGAAACCTTTCAGATTTCTTTCAGGAAAGAAACCTGAAAGCCCTTTGCAGTATTACCCAGGTTCTATGTCTCCAGAAGGATCGCCTACTCTGATCAGCTGTGTTTTGCGTGAGGGAGTGGGGTGTGGCAGATTATGCCGGTGGAGGAGAGGTTTCCTCTAATGAAAAAGGTCCAGCAAGAAGGAAGGATGCTTGAAGTGTAAAATGCTTACGGGCAGAAATCTCCCTTGAAATCTAGCTTCCATCAGGGCCAGACAAATAATCCTTTGCTCCTGAGCCATTCCCTGTTCTAGAATGAGCCAAACTCCAAGCCTCAAATAGAATTAACTAGGAAAACTCCTTTTTATATAACTCAGTTGCAAGGTATCGGATATGTCAGAAAAAAGAAAAAAGTCTCAATCTTTTGTGCCTAGATAGTCACTTGTGTTTCACCTCTCCCTGCTCGGCCCCACCCCCTTTCCCTCAGGCACAATTTAGGTAGAAATAGGCTCAGGCACATACTGAAGTATGGGTTTTAAGCCCCACGATCACACATGCGTAGGGACTAACCTGACAGGGCCCGGTTGTAATAATCTCCGGAGAGGGTGAAGTGGGCGTAGCCTTCCGGGCTAGCTCGCGCCTGCTGCAGGAAGGTCACACCTGCAAAGAAAGCACACCTTACAGCAGCAGTGGGCAAGAACAACCAGAGCGAACTTTCTCAGACGAAGTTTCAGTGAGGAGATGGATGGATGTTAAACATAGCTGATACTGATGACCTCATAGGAAAGCACGCAAAATCTTGATATTTTGTTCATCATGGGCTTTCTGCATGAATTCTGATTTTTCGTTTTAAGGATTTTATTTATTTATCTGACAGAGATCACAAGTAGGCAGAGAGGCAGGCAGAGAGAGGAAGGGAAGCAGGCTCCCGGCTGAAGCAGGGAGCCCGATGTGGGTGCTCGATCCCAGGACCCTGAGATCACGACCTGAACTGAAGGCAGAAGCTTAACCCACTGAGCCACGCAGGCGCCCCTGATTTTTTTTTTTAACACTGTGTTAAAATGTTATTTGTCAGGGAGCCTGGGTGGCTCAGTCCTTAAGTGTCTGCCTTCGGCTCAGGTCATGCTCCCAGGGTCCTGGGATCGAGCACTGCATTGGGCTCCCTGCTCGGGGGAAACCTGCTTCTCCCTCTCCCACTCCCCCTGCTTGTAGTCTCTCTCACTGTCTGTCAAATAAATAAAATCTTAAAAAAAAAAAAAAAAAGTTACTTGTCCTAGTTCCTGAGTTTCTGGAAGCCCTTGCAATGCTGTGCCTGAGGCAACGGCCTCCGCTGCCTCCTTCCTGCCCCAGCCCAGCACCCAGGGGTCTCTGTGTATCCCAAATCTGCAGGAACATAAAACACCTATTTCGTCCTGAATACCTAAAAATCAGAAGGCAGACTGGTAAGAGCAATTATGTCCTGACAAAGATTAGCTCAAATTTTTAAGATTACCATAGAAAAATAAGAAGTAATTATTCCCTGCAGAAAAGATACTCCGTCCGAATCCCAGCTATTACTCTCAATCACGTGGCCCTTGTAGGGCCTTGAAGCACAGGGAAAAGGAAGCCTCTCCCGTGTACAAAAGGTCCAACTAAATCCCCAGGATAGAATTTTCCTCGAAGGAGAAAGATGCTGACAAGGTCAAAACAGCAGAAAATTGAAAGTAAACCCAGTGGTGAGGTTTTCATGGACTCTCCACCAAAGCCCCATCTAACACTGCCTATGATGACACGGTCGAGGAAGAGGTCCTCGTCCCCTCGTCCCCTTGTCCCCTCGTCCCCTGGTGCTACTGAAGGACAGCTCTCAGCGCCCTATGGGGTTCACTATGAGGTGAACATTCTAGAAGACTCCGTATGCTTTCTTTTCAAACATACACAGGGCAGAGCATTTTCTGAGCATATCTTTTAAGTGCCTCCAATAACAGGGCTCACTACGGGCTTTATATACATAAAAAGATAAACAAAATGGAGACATCAGGAATTATTTAGCTAGAGCTGTTAATAGAACAGAAATTTCATCAATGACAATGTCTATTATTCCCAAACTAGAGGCTGAAGGCCACATATGGCAAATAAATACACATCTCTTTAAAATACAAATAATGAAAAGCAGATGTAAAACCATTATCTGAACTTCACCCATACTGTTAAGTGGGGAGCATGAATATCTCACACACACGCACACACACACACACACATACACACGATGGACCCCAAATAACTCAGCAATCACAGCAAATCTTCAGGATGAGCCCCAACGTCGGGAAAACACTCACGGGAAAAGGTGAGCTCAGCCAGAGGGACGTCACAGTCCATGCAGTCGTCGATGAAGCAGATGCACACGCTCTCGGCTTTCACCTCCACTCCGGAGATCAGCCGTGCTGCCACGGGCCCCTGGCTCTCGCGGCCACTTGAAGCCAGGGAGAGAGACTTCAGAGGCTCGGCATTCTTAAACAACCAACTTGCCGCCTTTTTCAGCTGGCCTTCAAGAAAATTTAAAGGCAATCAGTTCAGCCGGCTTGCACAGCTACTCAAGCAGCTCATAGAGGAAATGTTTTTAGGGACCTACTGGACAGCCCAAGAGAATCCCGCTCCCCGGATGTACCCCGGATGTAAAAAAGAAGAAAAATAACTAGCATAGGAATTCTATCTCTAGGCAAATAGAATGCAGCCCCCTTACACACCTCCCACTCAAGTTCACCACCCTTCATGATCTGGTTCAAAATGCCTCCAGGAGCCATCCCTCCTCTACTATGACATCTATCGGAGGAGAGGAAAAGACAGGATCCAAATTCTAGATGTCACTCAGTAGGGAAGTATGTAATCTTCATTCGTAGTTTTGCCTGTACTGATGTGCTACTTTGTGACTGTTCTCAAATGTCTTACTCTGTACATACTTTATCTTCTCCACCAATCAGGAATTCCTTGAGAACAAAGAGCAATGAGAAGGGCATATGTGTAATATCACTGTTAAAATACCAGCCCCTCGCACCCCCAACACTGCCAGACCGCTAAAGCTATAAAGGAAAGGAAATCAATGCAACCCTATATTTATAAATTATAAGAGGCCAGTACACAGCACAGGGGTAAGTGGTTAAGGGCGTGTGCTCTAGAAGAAGGTGGCCTGGCTTCTGATTCCAGCACCTAGAAGATGCTGGATCTTGGGCAAGTTATTTGGTGTCTGTGCCCAACAGCACGTACTCACAGGGCTGCCACAAGGAGGAAACAGACAAGTCCATGTAAAGGTCTCCTCTGAGAAGAGCCTGGCATGTGTCAAAGGCTCTACTGATATTAGTTGCTGTTATCGTTTTTGTGATGGAAGGAATGACACCTTAGCTACTAAAGAAATAAAAATTAATAAAAATCAAAAATGCTCTTAGAAATTAAAAAGAAATGTTGTGTTAAAGAAGGAAAATAGAGGGACGCCTGGGTGGCTCAGTTGGTTGAGCAGCTGCCTTCGGCTCAGGTCATGATCCCAGCGTCCTGGGATCGAGTCCCACATCGGGCTCCTTGCTCAGGGAGCCTGCTTCTCCTTCTGCCTCTGCCTGCCTCTCTGTCTGCCTGTGCTCTCTCTCTCTCTCTAACAAATAAATAAATAAAATCTTTAAGAAAAAAAAAAAAGAAGGAAAATAGAAAATGTAAACACTTGGAGGCATTAAGTTAATTAAACTAACAAACAGTCACATCTAGGTGAAAACAAAGCTAAGGAATGCAAGATAACTAAATCCACCTTCATTTTTTTTTTCAGAAGGAAAAAAAGTAATAGTTAATGTGAACAACTGTGCTGTAAGACCAACATTTGCACACCTAATTGGCTGGAGTTCGGCCTGGTACAACGTTTTAGAAAAAGATTTGTCAAATGGAATAAAATGTCTGAAAAATATAGTTATACCCTTTGGTCCAGTATTTATTCTACAAGGTCTCTCTATAAGGAAATACTAAAAGATACAGACAGAAGTTCATACCAAAAAAATATTTATTACAGAACCTTGTACAATATTTAAAGAATGAAAAACAAAGAAGACTTAAATTAAAATGTATCATTAGGTGATCCTGGTGGTGGGTATTAAGGAGGGCACGTATGGCACGGAACACTGGGTATGGTGCATAAACAATGAATCTTGGAACACTGAAAAAATAAAATTAAATTAAAAAATAAAAATAAAAATAAGATATATCATTAGGTCAATGTAAAAAAAATCAGTGTTTATAAATAATTTTAATGGCACGGGAAGATGATGACATTAAGTACACTGCAATGATACTGCGATTGTAATTCAATAAAACTATTACAAAAGAGGCTACACCATTAGTTGTATTTGTACTACAATCTGCCAACATACGTGATATTATACGTAAATACGCATATATATGTACGGATATATGTAATACATAAAGAAGTAGGGGCGCCTGGGTGGCTAGTGGGTGAAATCCTCTGCCTTCGGCTCAGGTCGTGATCTCAGGGTCCTGGGATCGAGCCCCGCGTCAGGCTCTCTACTTGGCGGGGAGCCTGTTTCCCCCTTTCTCTCTGCCTGCCTCTCTGCCTACTTGTGATCTCTGTCAAATAAATAAACATTTTTTTAAATCTTTTAAAAAAAGGTAGAGAAATGTACATATAAGTACAGACTAGAAAAAAAATGCAGCTTTTGCTTTATCTTCCTGTTTTAAGAAAAACGGCAACACAGAGGACGGTGGGAAGGGACTCTGCTGCAGTAGAAAGAACTCAGGCAGGCTTGGCCCCTCACTAACAGGTGACCTCAGACCAGTTCACCTATCTGAGCCAGTTTCCTTACCTGAAGCAGGGACAGTGATGTCCACCTTGAAGGGCTATGAAGATCCCACAAGAAAACCCAGGATGAGGCACACGGGAGCTCAGCAGTCCTACCGGCATCAGCACCACTAGCACGACCGCCGGCAGTGCTGGCTACCAGCATCGGAGTACCTGCTGTGTGCCAGGCACTCTCCCACGGTGCTCTGGAGACACTGCCTATTTATACCGAACCTCCAAGGGAAGTCCCCCTATCCTCTTTTCCCAGGTAAGGAAGCGCTGGTACAGAGAGGCTAAGTGACTTGTCTGAATCACCAACGGGTAATCAAAACAGCAGCACAGCACAGACCAGAAGCATCGGTCCCAGAGCCCAAGCTCTCATCCCCTATGAAATACTGCTGCTCCTCATTAAGCCCTGCCCAAGATCACGTTCCGCGCACAGAAAACCACGGAGGGGAGTCAGAACACAGTCCGGCTCTCTCGGTTACCTTGTGGGTG